>CM031606.1:98175104-98183340 GCA_018398815.1 Conus ventricosus
AGTGTGCCCACTGTGGTGTAAGTCTACCATGTGCAGTGTGCCCACTGTGGTGTAAGTCTACCATGTGCAGTGTGCCCACTGTGGTGTAAGTCTACCATGTGCAGTGTGCCCACTGTGGTGTAAGTCTACCATGTGCAGTGTGCCCACTGTGGTGTAAGTCTACCATGTGCACTGTGCCCACTGTGGTGTAAGTCTACCATGTGCACTGTGCCCACTGTGGTGTAAGTCTACCATGTGCACTGTGCCCACTGTGGTGTAAGTCTACCATGCGCACTGTGCCCACTGTGGTGTAAGTCTACCATGCGCACTGTGCCCACTGTGGTGTAAGTCTACCATGCGCACTGTGCCCACTGTGGTGTAAGTCTACCATGTGCAGTGTGTCCACTGTGCTGTAAGTCTACCATGTGCAGTGTGTCCACTGTGCTGTAAGTCTACCATGTGCACTGTGTCCATTGTGCTGTAAGTCTACCATGTGCACTGTGCCCACTGTGCTGTAAGTCTACCATGTGCACTGTGTCCACTGTGCTGCAAGTCTACCATGTGCAGTGTGCCCACTGTGGTGTAAGTCTACCATGTGCAGTGTGTCCACTGTGGTGTAAGTCTACCATGTGCAGTGTGTCCACTGTGGTGTAAGTCTACCATGTGCAGTGTGTCCACTGTGCTGTAAGTCTACCATGTGCAGTGTGGTGTAAGTCTACCATGTGCAGTGTGGTGTAAGTCTACCATGCGCACTGTGCCCACTGTGGTGTAAGTCTACCATGTGCAGTGTGCCCACTGTGGTGTAAGTCTACCATGTGCACTGTGCCCACTGTGGTGTAAGTCTACCATGTGCAGTGTGCCCACTGTGGTGTAAGTCTACCATGTGCAGTGTGCCCACTGTGCTGTAAGTCTACCATGTGCAGTGTGGTGTAAGTCTACCATGTGCACTGTGCCCACTGTGGTGTAAGTCTACCATGCGCACTGTGCCCACTGTGGTGTAAGTCTACCATGCGCACTGTGCCCACTGTGGTGTAAGTCTACCATGCGCACTGTGCCCACTGTGGTGTAAGTCTACCATGTGCACTGTGCCCACTGTGGTGTAAGTCTACCATGTGCACTGTGCCCACTGTGGTGTAAGTCTACCATGTGCACTGTGCCCACTGTGGTGTAAGTCTACCACGAGCAGTGTGCCCACTGTGGTGTAAGTCTACCATGTGCAGTGTGCCCACTGTGCTGTAAGTCTACCATGTGCAGTGTGGTGTAAGTCTACCATGTGCAGTGTGGTGTAAGTCTACCATGCGCACTGTGCCCACTGTGGTGTAAGTCTACCATAAGGCACAATGAATAAACAAGGAACCATCCTGAAAATAGAATGTTCCGAACTCTCCCAAACCCAAAGTACCCCTAGACACGCACACAGTTATGAAGCTGTGTTATTCGTGTGCCATCTGAACCGAATCGATAACCCGATGAGATTTTGAAGTGAATCACCTAAGAGCCAAGTCTCTGGTCTTGTCTGGCACCATGAAGTTGGCATTGCAGCCATGAGACAAGTCTCTGGTCTTGTCTGGCACCATGAAGTTGGCATTGCAGCCATGAGACAAGTCTCTGGTCTTGCCTGACACTATGAAGTTGGCATTGCAGCCATGAGCCAAGTCTCTGGTCCTGCCTGGCACTATGAAGTGCAGTCGCTGCTCTGGCATAGTGCGCCTGGTGCCCCAGGTAGACGGTGCCGTCTTACGACGTCAGAACGGTCGCCTTCATGGTGACAGACAAGACCGAAGGCTTTGCACAGGGTGCACTGCCAACTGGGGTCTCTGTCCAGTTGTCCAGGCCGTCCCTTCAGGGCAACAGAGGGCTGCAGCTGACGTGTTTCTCCACGCGGACTCATGAGTGCAGTGAACGACAAGTTGAAATGTGAATGAAACGTGTGAACTCCACAATGCACGTACATCATCCATAGTGACAGCTGCAATTGTGTGTTCCTTGTTGGTTAAGCTTCCAAATTTGTGATTATTGATGACATTGACATTATCACCTGTGGTGAATTGATGCTACACTTTGACTCTATTGCTGTCACAGACATTATCATCAGTGGTGAATTAATGCTACACTCTGACTCTATTGCTGTCACAGACATTATCACCTGTGGTGGATTAATGCTACACTCTGACTCTGTTGCTGTCACAGACATTATCACCTGTGGTGGATTAATGCTACACTCTGACTCTATTGCTGTCACTGACATTGTCATCAGTGGTGAATGAAATAGTACAACCTGATCACCCCCACCCTACCACCCCCAACACCCCACGCTTTCTGTCCACCTCCCAACCCATTCCAAACAAAATGTAGTTGCATCATGCCAAAGTCATCTTCATGTTCACAAAGTTACAGCTTTCCGGCAGAACGCGTCAGCAGTGAATCCTCTACCAGATCCTGATGAAAATAATGTTGGTGTTGAACTGGATCCTCTAAAATGTTGGTGTTGTTCTGGATCCTCTAAAAATGTTGGTGTTATACTGGATCCTCTAGAAATATTTGTGTTGTACTGGATCCTCTAGAAATGTTGGTGTTGTACTGGATCCTCTAAAATAATACTTGCGTTGTACTGGATCCTCTAAAATATTTATGTTGTACTGGATCATCTAAAATATCTGTGTTGTACTGGGTCCTCTAAAAATACTTGTGTTGAACTGGATCCTCTAAAATATTGGTGTTGTACTGGATCCTCTAAAATATTGGTGTTGTACTGGATCCTCTAAAATACTTGTGTTGTACTGGATCCTCTAAAATGTCTGTGTTGTACTGGATCCTCTAAACCTTTTGTGTTGTACTGGATCCTCTAAAAATATTTGTGTCGTACTGGATCCTCTAAAATTTTTGTGTTGTACAGGATCCTCTAAAATTTTTGTATTGCACTGGATCCTCTAAAATATTTGTATTGTACTGGATCCTCTAAAAATACTTGTGTTGTACTGGATCCTCTAAAATATTTGTGTTGGACTGGATCCTCTAAAAATGTGTTGTACTGGATCCTCTAAAAATACTTGTGTTGTACTGGATCCTCTTTAAAAAAAAAACTTGTGTTGAACTGGATCCTCTAAAAATGTCTGTGTTGTAATGGATCCTCTAAAATGTTGGTGTTGTACTGGATCCTCTTCACGTTTCCCCACCCCCTTCCTTTCCCATCTCCCCCCTCCCCAACATGCTTTCTCGCACCCCCACCCCCCTCCCCCACTGCGCTGTCCAAGGCATTGCGTGACAAACATCATCCTCAGTCACGTCACTCCGTCTCTTCTGCCAGCTTGGGCAGGCGCTGTGACGCTTGTGGTTCGTTGGGAGCGGCGTTGCCCTGTGCTCTCTTTCTGACCGGCGTCGCGCGTTCTTTGGCGGGAAGGAGTCTGGGTCTGGGATGGAGCAGCCCATCTCCCTGTATCTGTGAATCAGGCGCCGCCACAGCTCGTCACAGTACAGCAGTTCCACGTTGCCTGCAAGTACACACGGCCAGAATGAAAGAAAAATGGACAACATCAGAGATCTGAAGTCACTGAATCAGACCGTAACGCAATCAGGTCAGATCCCTCATCTCACTGAATCAGACCGTAATGCAATCAGGTCAAATCCATCATCTCACTGAATCAGACCGTAACGCAATCAGGTCAAATCATCCATCTCACTGAATCAGATCGTAATGCAATCAGGTCAAATCCCTCATCTCACTGAATCAGATCAGACCGTAACTGCAATCAGGTCAAATCATCCATCTCACTGAATCAGACCGTAATGCAATCAGGTCAAATCATCCATCTCACTGAATCAGACCGTAATGCAATCAGGTCAAATCATCCATCTCACTGAATCAGATCGTAATGCAATCAGGTCAAATCATCCATCTCACTGAATCAGACCGTAATGCGATCAGGTCAAATCCCTCATCTTACTGAATCAGACCGTAACGCAATCAGGTCAAATCATCCATCTCACTGAATCAGACTGTAGCTGCAATCAGGTCAAATCATCCATCTCACTGAATCAGACCGTAATGCAATCAGGTCAAATCATCCATCTCACTGAATCAGATCGTAATGCGATCAGGTCAAATCCCTCATCTCACTAAATCAGACCGTAACACAGTCAGGTCAAATCCTTCATCTCACCAGTCTGCTAAAACGGACTTTGTCTTCAGTTCTGATGAAGAGCAATGGCGTTGTTCATAAATGTGCCACATTTCACTGGGCAAACATGAATGTGTCACATTTCACTGGACAAACAATTATAAATGTACTACACTTCACTGGGGGAAAAAAAATCATAAATGTGCCACATTTCTCTGGGCAAACAATCATAAATGTGCCACATTTTACTGCGCAAACAATGATGAATGTGCCACATTTCACTGGGTAAACAATCATAAATGTGCCACATTTCACTGGGTAAACAATCATAAATGTCCCATATTTCACTGGGTAAACAATCATAAATGTGCCACATTTCACTGCGCAAACAATGATGAATGTGCTACACTTCACTGGGCAAACAATCATAAATGTGCCACATTTCACTGCGCAAACAATGATGAATGTGTCACATTTCACTGCGCAAACAATGATGAATGTGCTACACTTCACTGGGTAAACGATCATAAACGTCCCACATTTCACTGGGTAAACAATCATAAATGTGCCACATTTCACTGGGCAAACAATCATAAATGTGCCACGAATGTTGTTGGAATCAGCAGAAATAATTTCCCTGGAAGACCGTCTCGCACACGTACTCCATCATAGAAGACTCCGAAAACATCATTTGGCATGAACTGTACTGACATGTTGAAAACAAAAAGGTGAAAATACAAATGAACATGCGTGGAAAAACATAAATTTAATTTTTTTTAAGTACAAACAACATCTTAAGCTTTTTTTTCACAGACGGTTCAGTACCTCACGATAATGTTATTGATGCAGCTTTTGCCATTCCTGCTCTCAAAATGGAAAAAAAAAGTCCTGAGTAGTAATGCATCAGTGTTTACAGCTGAACTGACAATAAACAGCTGTCATGCCGGCTTTAGAATTTCTAATCAATCTTCTAATGGTTACATTAAGAGCTGTTCTTTCAGCTGACTCAAATTCCGCCCTATACACACTATATTCATTCGATTAAAAACGAAACGGCAACCAAAAAACCACGGGTTGACATCCTTAACCAAATAAACAGTTTATAGCACTGCCGACCAGTAAAGAGCACCGTTACTGAGGTTCGTTGGGTACCATCTCTCTCTGTGACACCAAATGCAGCTGAATGGCAGACAGAGCAGCTTAAAGAAGTGCCAACACATTGGAGAAAGTGTCAAGTTGGAATGCTCCTCCATCGATTGATGAAACTTTCTGGCTCTTACAATAACAGAATGGAAAAAGATTTAATACAAGTACCGAGAAAGAGAAACAAAATCCCATTGATAATCATGTCAGACAAAAATATTGAATTCAATATTGAATTCTACTACACTTACAATTGATGCTCTCATGACGAAATTCTCAAAATCATAAGTTGCTCTACAGGCGAACTGGTTACTGTTTATCACACTCTACAAAGTATACGTATCCTTCTCCCAGATTCATTCATTCACAGCAGATCGTTGTACAAAGGAAAACTTTGAACAATTACTGTGAAATGCTCTTCTTTGGGTGCCAATATTGCCGAATCTTTGATACATAGTCCCACAAAGCTTTACAATGATGTTACTCTGAATTTCTGCTGAGTGACGTTTCTTCGCTGTTGTTTTCTTTTTCAGAGTTATTATGTAAGTATGATGCTTTGACCGGTTGTTCTTACATGTAAGTATGATGTTTTGACCAGTTGTTCTTACAATGTAAGTATGATGTTTTGGCCAGTTGTTCTTACAATGTAAGTATGATGCTTTGACCAGTTGTTCTTACAATGTAAGTATGATGCTTTGACCAGTTGTTCTTACAATGTTCGTATGATGCTTTGACCAGTTGTTCTTACAATGTAAGTATGATGCTTTGACCAGTTGTTCTTACAATGTAAGTATGACGCTTTGACCAGTTGTTCTTACAATGTAAGTATGATGTTTTGACCAGTTGTTCTTACAATGTAAGTATGATGCTTTGACCAGTTGTTCTTACAATGTAAGTATGATGCTTTGACCAGTTGTTCTTACAATGTAAGTATGATGCTTTGACCAGTTGTTCTTACAATGCAAGTATGATGCTTTGACCAGTTGTTCTTACTGCAATGTAAGTATGATGCTTTGACCAGTTGTTCTTACAATGCAAGTATGATGCTTTGACCAGTTGTTCTTACAATGTAAGTATGATGCTTTGACCAGTTGTTCTTACAATGTAAGTATGATGCTTTGACCAGTTGTCCTTACAATGTAAGTATGATGCTTTGACCAGTTGTTCTTACAATGTAAGTATGATGTTTTGACCAGTTGTTCTTACAATGTAAGTATGATGCTTTGACCAGTTGTTCTTACGATATAAGTATGATGCTTTGACCAGTTGTTCTTACGATGTAAGTATGATGCTTTGACCAGTTGTTCTTACAATGTTCGTAGTTTTCTCTCCCTCCTACCACCCCCTCCATCTTTCCCTTTGAATTCTTTTCTTATCATCAAGGAATTCCTTCTGTTTTGTCTCATTCAGAACACCTCAAATTATAACCACTACTATCACCACGAACAAAAGCGACAGACAACAGCAGCAGCAGCAGCAGCAACAACAACAACAACAACAACACACACACAAACATACACACACACACACACACACACACACACACACACACACACACACACATCTATCTATCTATCAATTTATCTACCTGTCCATCTATCTATCTGCATGTATACATACATATATACACACATACTCATACATAAATAGATAGGTAGATAGGCATGTATGTAAACAAATGTCTGTCTTTCTCTGTGTGTGTGTGTGTGTGTGTGTGTGTGTGTGTGTGTGTGTGTGTGTGTGTGCGCGCGTGTGTGTGTATGTGTGTGTGTGTATGTGTGTGTGTGTGTGTGTGTGTGCGTGCGCATGCGCGCGCGCGCGTGCGTGCGTGCGTGCGTGCGTGTGTGTGTGTGTGCGTGCGTGCGCATGCGCGCGCGCGTGCGCGCGCGCGTGCGTGCGTGCGTGCGTGCGTGCGTGCGTGTGTGTGTGTGTGCGTGCGTGTGTGTGCGTGTGTGTGTGTGTGCGCGCGCGTGCGTGTGAGTGAGTGTGTGTGTGTGTGTGTGTGTGTGTGTGTGTGTGTGTGTGTGTGTGTGTGTGTGTGTGTGTGTATGTGCAAACTGACCCACAATGAAGAGTCCTTTCCGTGCCCTGGTGAGAGCCACGTTGACCTGGTTACTGTCGGTGATGAAGCCCAGGTTCTGACGGCACCAGCCGTGGGTAGGGTTGGGTTCAATCTTGTGGCTGGGCAGTGACCTGACTGTGCTCAGAATCACATAGTCCCACTCCCCACCTGTCAACATACAGGTGCAACCCCTGTAGATTGGGACCATTCCACACAGACCGCCTACCACTCAACCCATGTTTCTCCTAATGGTGTACTGACCGGTCAATGGGACCATTCCACATAGACCGCTTACCACTCAATCCATCTTTCTCCTAAGGGTGTACTGACCAGTCAATGGGACCGTTTCTCATAGACCGCTTACCACTCAACCCATCTTTCTCCTAATGGTGTACTGACCGGTCAATGGGACCATTCCACATAGACCGCCAACCACTCAACCCATCCTTCTCCTAAGAGTGTACTGACCAGTCAAATGTCGTTCAAGAGAAACTCCAGTTCCTCCTTCAAATCCAAAAGGGCATCTGACCGCTGTACTGTCTTCCTCCTCTTAACCTCTCACTTCTGTTAAACCAGGCCCTTCAGGAAGAAGATACTGATCGACCTCAGAACACTGAGCGACCTCAGAATACTGAGCGACCTCCGAACACTGAGCGACCTCCGAACATGAGCGACCTCAGAACACTGAGCGACCTCCGAACACTGAGCGACCTCCGAACATGAGCGACCTCCGAACACTGAGCGACCTCAGAACACTGAGCGATCTCGGCCGAGAGTAACAACCGCCTCAGGCACACACGGCAAATTCATGAGGGCTGTCGTACGACGGACGTGGTGGCGCCCTCCGGAGGGACAGCTCACTCACACCGGCTCCGCGACTAAGCAATTATTGTCGTCAGTAGGGGGATTAGCAGGTGGTGTCCTGCGAATGTTG
>CM031606.1:98183440-98188440 GCA_018398815.1 Conus ventricosus
TCTTTTTTTTTTGTTGATTCTGTTGCTTGTCAAAATTATAGCAAATCCCGACGCTCTTACTTTTTTTTTTTTTTTTTTTTGCTGTCCCATCTTCTGTCCACTCAGTGGCATTGCACCCACGCCGCTCATTCCGACACCCTGTCCACAGCCACAGCCCAGTCAGTCCCACCGTAGCCCCGGCATCGGCAATCCACAGGGAGCATTTAATGTCAAGTCGTCAAGGCAACCCACCGAGAAGACACTGCACTGCTGCCGAGCCACTTCGGTGATGTTCAGTGGCGCCTGTTCTGATCCAACACACGCAGGACACCACCTACTAAGCCCCCTACTGAAGACAATAATTGCTTAGTCGCGGAACCGGCGTGAGTGAGCTCTCCCTACGGAGGGCGCCACCACGTCCATCCAACGACAGCCCCTAGGGACTCGCCGATGCGGTGACCCCGACTGAACTATACCAAGGAAACAGACGTGGAGAGGACATCGAAACGGAGGTCACCATGAAAGCAGAGCATGAAGGGCCACAGAATTTGAAACTTTTTTCATGCTGATCGATGAGAATGAGGATCATTAAGATGATGATACGGATTTCCATTCTGGTTTGAGACTGCATGACAGGGCTGTACTCTACTCTACTCTACTCGCTTCATTTCATAATATGTAACCCGGCGTCAACCAGGCACGAGAGATACAGGCACCTGCAGTGTTGGTCAGGAAATTTCAGTAACACTCTCAGAGACGCATCTATTAAGTGGATGAAACTCGACAATGTGGTCCCAGTCTTCCCAACTGAGCCCGTAGCAAACTCAGTTCGGGGTAGGAGCCGGTCAGAGCAGAAAACCCCACATGAGTCTGATGGGAATCGAACCCACGACCTCCCAGCCAGGAGGTCGCGACGCTGACCACTTCGCCATATGTCCCGTATACTCAAACGCACGCACGCAAATCGAAACTTCGCCGTGATTTTCGTGCTAAACAGAACGACACAACAGACTGAATGCGTGGTAAGCGTGCGGTTGACTGGCGTTAAATCTGGACATCCTGTTCATTTTCTTTCTTTTATTTTAAACAAAAATTATATATCATACGTAAAACTTATTAATTCTCCTGAAAAGCAAAGAGAGAGAGAGAGAAGGGGAGCAGGGCGAGAGAGAGAGGGGCGACGGAGCGAGCGAGCGAGCGAGCGAGAGAGAAGAGAGAGAGAGAGAGAGAGGAGAGAGAGAGAGAGAGAGAGAGAGAGAGAGAGAGAGAGGGAGAGAGAGAGAGAAGCCAAGAGGTAGGGGTGCAGAGGAGAACGGAAGGAAAAAAAAACAAAGGAAGAAGAAGGAGGAGGAGGAGACGGAAAAAGAAGAAGACAGAAAGAAGAGGAAGAAGAGAGGGGTAAGGGACAATGGAGGGGAGAGGGGCCCGGGTAGGGGGGTGCTAGAGGAAAGTCTAAAGGAGCAGGAGGGGGTGTCAAAGGACAAATCGAGAGAAACATGGAAAACGAGGATAGACAACAAGAAAGAGATGGGGAGGAGGAATGAGAGAGAGAGAGAGAGAAGAGAGAGAGGAGAGAGAGAAGAGAGAGAGAGAAGACAGACAGACAGACAGACAGACAGACAGATAGAGACAGAGAAAGAGAGATAGAGACAAAGAGAGGAGGGAGGGGAGGAGAGGAGGGGGAGCATACACCAAGGAAAAAGAATTTAAAAGCCGAGAGATACAGGTGCGGGAAAAAAAATGAAAGAAAATAGCATAGGCAAAGACAGCAAAGAAAGAAAGACAAAGGGGAGGGGGAGGGATGAAGGGCGTGGGAGAGAAAGGAAGAGAAGTTTTATAGCTGTAACACAGAAAAAGGGATTGGTACAAGAATTGGGGATGGGGATAAGAAAGAAGGGGTCGAGGAGGGGGTGGGGGTGGACGTAGTGGTGGAAAGATAATCCAAGGAAAATTTTTCTCCAAAAGAATGAATAAAGAAAGAACACAGAGAAAAAAGTAGAACATGGAAAGAAAAGAAGAATATCAATGGCCTGGCATCAATCAGGCTCGAGATTTATAGAAACCTGTAGTGTTGGTCAGGAAGTTTGTGGTCTCAGTCTTTGTCAACCTCGGGGTGTTTCAGTGGAGGAAGGACTAGCGCACAGCCCAAACACACTCACAGCTTGCTTACAATCTCATTCATATATCATGCATTCGTCACATCAAACCACTAGTAAAGTCTATAACTTTACTATACATGATCATAGAAAGAACATCAATGCATATAGAATCAAACAAAATAAAACATTCTCTCTTTCCTGAACTTCACAAAATCATTTATCTAAAACATCATTAACTAACCCGGGTATAAATAGATTTCTACTTTACCTGGCCAGGTGATCTTAACTATTCACGAATCACTGTCTTTTTCTTTTCCTTTTTTTTTTCCAATGTCACTTTCACAACACGACACAACTGCCGGCACTGGTGTTGGTCTGTTTGCACCGGTCAAGCTGGACTGCTGGCACCGGTCAGGCTGGACTGCTGGCGTTGGTCAGATTGGACTGCCGATGAAAGTGGCGCTGGCCAAGTATGAGGTCGAACCCCCGGTTTAGATAGAACAGTGACTATCAACATCGATCTGTTCTCCTTTCTTCCTTCCTGCATTAACGCATTGCACTCTCTCTCTCTCTCCTAGTCTGCTCTTATCAAATGGACATGGTTGCTTTTCTTTTCTTTTTTCTTTTCTTTCTTTTCCTCTTCATTAGTTAGCACTCTCTCTCCACATCTCTCCTCAGTCCTTCCTCTGCAGACTATCTCGTGCTAATCTCTCAACTTAGTTCTCTTCTCTCCTCCCCTCATCTCTCTGCTTTTCTCTCCTCAGAGATTACACTCCGACCTCCCTCTCTCTCTCCCTCTCTGTTCGTTCTCCCCCTCGTTCTCTCCTCTCTTCATCTCTCTGCCTTTTCCCTCGTGCAGAGACTACACCTAAAACCTCCTCATCTCTCTGTCTCTGTTCGTTCTCCTCTCCCTGCCTTCCTGTAGGCGAGAGCCTACTCCCCCAGACTCCTCCCCCTCTCTCTCTGTCTGTTCGTGTTTCTCCTCTCTCTCTCTCCCTCACACATTCCTTTATGCTCTAACCCCGTGTCCAAGGGCCAGTACCATTGGTCAGTATTTTTACCGCCTGATACCCCGAAGTTATCTCCCTCTAATTCCATTGGACGTTCAAATCATGACAGTCCCGTCTACACGCCTTACTCTCTGTGGTGGTCAATTGGTCATTTAATTGATTAGCTAGATTTCACCCCACCACACACTACCTTCTCCCTCTCCCTTTCCTGCTTTAACCTGCGACGTCCGGCTAACAATGACGTTGGTTCCACAAATTGGCCGGATAAGGCTGGCCCAGGCACTGAGACTCGTCTGGGCAGACATCGAGGCGTCGGTCAAAGCCGCTTAGTCGTCTGGCGGGACAGAACGTCTCTGTGGAGCCTCTCCCCTCTGCTTAATTGGCCGGACCCGACATATGGGCCCGTCTTCCTGGAGCCTAGAATGTTTGAGTTTGGACTTATGTCCAGTTGAAGTGGCCGACGACTGACCACACTTTGGTTGTGTTGAATTTTGACCGTGACAGTCTTCCCATTGAGCCCATAGCATGCACAGTTACTGGTGCTGGCCGTGATCGAAAATCCCCAAAATGTTTTATTTTTAGCCTTACTTGTCTTTAAGTGCCCAGGCGGTGATATGACGTTAATATTGTCTTTTACCATTCGTTCTGTATGTTGTTGGAATATAAATGTATGCAATATTTCTGATAACTGATAGAAATATTTTAGCCACACAACGATCTAACTCTAATAATTGATGTGCATTAACCGATTAAACTTTGTGTGTGTGTAACTGTACTCTGGGTTTTTTTTTCGTGTGGCTAAAAAAAAAGCTAAAATAAAATCAAACAGGTAAACCACTGGTGCTGCTACAAGAGTGGTGCTGTTTACACATTTTCGTTGTGTCACACATAATATGGGATCAACATAAATTATTTCATATCCGAGCTCAACAAAGTCATCAACAATGCAGTTGAAGTACATGCATTTTTTCCATTGCAACGGTTACTTAACGGATATAAAATGTCATATTGAGAGTAAAAATTACTTTTTAGCAGATTTGATTTAACCATAGTGTTTCACAGGACGTCTACTATCATAATGTATACAAAACACAGAATATAAATTTCCCGCCATTTTTTCGATATCCATCCAAATCAATAGAAATACATTTTTTTAGCATAAAAACAAGCAAGAACACGAAGTTCATGACGTTACCGAGCTCTTCTTTACATAATATGCACAGCAAATATTCCTATGACAAGTTTTATTTCTACCCAAATGAATGTTCAAAATCAAACACAATCGAAAACCTTGCTTTTTTCGATACAATGGTTACTTAACAGATATAAAATGTCATATATTGAGAGGAAAAACGATTTTTTGTTTTGCAAATTTGATTTAACCATCGTGTGTCAGGACGTCTACGATCAGAATGTACCAAAAAACAGAAAATTTGAATTTCCCGCCATTTTTAAAATTCCATCAAAATCAATAATAATACATTCTATAGCATAAAAACAGGCAACAACACGAAGCTCATGTCATAAACGAGTTTTTCTGTTCATAATGTGCACAGCAAATATTCCCGTGACACCTTTAATTCCCACAAAATGAATGTTCAAAATCTAACACAAACGAGATGCTCACTTCTTTTCCATTACAATGGTTACTTAACAAGCATAAAATTACATGTTGCCAAGCTTGTGAACACCCATCCTAAAGAATAATAACTGCCACTGAAAACAGAGTGGCATTAAGATACAACAAAATATTCATGGTAATTGAAATTTGTTTACCTCACCGATGCTGACACAATACAAAACGTGGGTACAAAACTGACTTGGATTTGGTTGCCTAAGGAACACGTTAGCATCAATTGAGGAAAATATTGATACCCATAAAGGAATGTGATATTGCATGTCGTTTTGTCAA
>CM031606.1:98195940-98210940 GCA_018398815.1 Conus ventricosus
AAATACTTTTTTTTCCCTTTTCTTTTTCTGAGGGGAAATTCTTTTTTAAAAAGAAAAAAGGGGTAACCCTGTTTTTTAGATTTTAAAACAAGAACTGATGTGTTTCCTATTTCCCGGGGGTCACCACACGTTCCCAAAAGCCTGTTTGAAAGAGCTTTTTTTCCTTTAAAAAGGCCCAGTTGTTTTTCCCCCTTTTTTTTTTTTTCTTTTAAAAAGCATATGTTCTGGGCTTGCCTGTTCAAAGGGGGAACGGGTAAGCTTCAAGATCTTCAACCAGTACTTAATACATTTCCCCAAATGTTTTCATACAAAGAGTATCGTCATCTCACCATAAAAATCAGTACTGGATGAAGGGAACGGCTTTTGGGGACGTTTTCATGGCATACGTAGCACTTTTTCCATTTGTGATTTCTCATTAAAGCGCCAAAGTCAGCTGCATACGCAAGGGAAGAGAGGGGGAAAAGGGGAGAGAAAGAGAAGAGAGAGAGAGGAGAGAGGAGAGTGAAGATGGGAGAGAGAGGGGGAGAGAGAGAGGAGAGACACAAAACCCAGACAGACAGACAGCAGACAGACGGGCCCAAACATCGGGGAGACACGCGGGACAGACACACAGAAGACAGACAGACACAGAAGACGGGGCAAACTTTCAGACGCCCCAAAAGACAGACCACAGACAGGAGAAGACTGAAGAAAATTTGACGGGCAGACAGGGAAGAAGATAAGACAAAAAAGGACAGATGAGAGAAAAGACACTGGCAGACAGACAAAGAAAGAGGGGAGAGAGAGAGGAGAGAGAGGTGGAGAGAGAGAGAGGGAGAGGAGGAGGGGAGAGAGGAGAGGAGAACCAAAAGGATAAAAGTAGATGAGCGGATGTATAAAAAAAAAGGGAAAAAGGGCCCGGGAAAAGGGAAAGGGAAGGGGGAAAAGAGAAAAAAAAGGGGGGTTTAAAGAAAAAACCCAAAAGAAAAAGGGTTTAAAAAGGTGAAAAGGGAACATTTTATGTAGCCCCAGTGAAATGAGGGGATAGAGAGAGGGGAAAAGACATTCAGACAGACAGATAAAGACGGGAGACGGGACGGGGACGACAGAGAAAAAAGAAAACAGACGGGCCAGACAGACAAACACACTGCCGGGATAGACGGACATAGAACAAAAAAAGGGAAAAGGGAGAAAGAAGGAGAGACGGGAAAAGGGGCCCAAATTTTTGCTAGGGGGAAAAGTTAATGATGATTGGAGCAGAAAAGGCGGGGAAGTGGGGTGTGTGTGTGTGTGTTGTGTGTGGTGTGTGTGTGTGCGTGGGGCGTGTGTGGGTGTGGGGTGTGCGGTTTTTTTGTGTGTGTGTTTGTGTGTTTTGGGGTGTGTGTGTGTGTGTTTTGGGGGTGTGTGTTTTTGTGCGGGGCGTGCTGCGTGCGGGGCGTGCGTGCGTGCGTGGGTGCGTGCGTGGTGTTGTGTGTGTGTGTGTGTGTGTGTGTGTGTGTGTGTGTGGTGGTGGGTGTGTGTGTGTGTGTGTGGTGTGTGTGTGTGTGGGGAGAGAGAGGGGAGAGAGAGAGGAGAGAGAGAGAGGAGGAGAAGAAGAGAAAGAGATAAAGAGAGAGAGAGGGAGGGTGAGAAAAGAGGGGAGGGAAGGGGACTGGGGATGAGGGTTAAAAGGGGATAATGATAGCTATGCAGACTCATAGATTCAGACACAAAACGTCAGGAGAGAGGAGGAGAGAGAGAGGGGAAAAGAGGGGAGGAGAGAGAGAGAGAGAGTGGGGAGAGGAGAGAGAGAGAGAGAAGGACAGACAGACAAGACAGACGACAGACAAAAAAAGGAAAAACGGGAAAAAGCAGAGAGACCGACAAAAGGACGCCCGACTGGCAGGCGGGCGGGCATGTAAAAAGGGCCACGCAGTCGGGACAGCCCGACAGAGTGACAGAAAAAACCCTTCAGACGCAGGCGGACAGACAGACAGGCAGACGAAGAAAAAAAACCCATGGAGAGAGAGAGGGGAGATGAGGAGAGAGGAGAGAGAGGAGAAGAGGGGAGAGAGGAAGAGGAGAGAGAGTCATTTCTTTTTCATTTTCCAATGTGGGTTACTGGCAGAGGAGAAGAAATACAGAGGAGAGAGTGAATGTGTGTGGGTGGGGTGTGTGTGTGTGTGTGTGTTTTGTGTGTGTTTTGTGTGTGGTGTGTGTGTGTGTTTTGTTTTGTGTGTGTGTGTGGGGAGTGAGTGAGTGTGTTTTTGTGTGTGTGTGGTTGTGTGGTGTGGGGTGTGTTGTGTGTGTTTTGTGGTGTGGTGGGTGTGTTTTGTGGTGTGGGTGTGTGTTGTGTGTGTGGGTGTGTGTGTGTGGGTGTGTGGGGAGAGAGATGAGAGAGAGAGACCAGAAAAGAAAAACAGGGGAGAGACAGGGGTGGGAGATCAAGGAAAAATACAAACAAAACGCAAAGTGGGTTCACCCACACCCCATGGAGTTTCGGAAGGGTCTGTATCTCGGGCCCGTTTGTACGGGTTTCCACTTCGGGGCGTGAAAGACTTACCCCCATTTACACTGGGGGAAAAAAACGGTCGATTTGCACCAGGTGTATTTTGGGTGCACAAGTCTTTAGTAGCTTTGTAGTGGAATTTGGGTTTTATTTACACCGTCTTTTGGGGCATGATTCAGAAAAGTACCCCGCCCCCAAGGATTTTAAACGAACAGTGTGGCACGGCGACAGATACAAATGACCGAGTCACTGATGGCTATCTTTGGAACAACCAAAATTTTTAAATTTGCGCCCTTTGCATTTTTACACTGTTGATGTCCTTAGGGGGGGGGGGGGGGGTTGGGCCTTTGCTGCTGGTGTTTGGTTTTGCCCCCCTTTTTGCAGGGCAGATTGCCCGGAATCTGCCCGAAAAGAATTGTTTTTGGGGCGGTGTGTGTCCCCTTCGCAACTAAACGGACGGGAAAAGGGTATTTCCCCCCGTTTTTGGGCCAAATGAAACCCATTCAAAATCCCCCATTGATGTTTTGGCTTTTGGAAAATTTCATGGTGAGTGTTCAGTGGGGTAGATGCCGGGTTCTGGTGGGAATGGGGGCACTGACTGCGTAGCGCCCAGGAAAAAAAGGACACTTTGCCCCACTGCTTTCGCTTCACCCGGGCCCTGTAGTTGCTTTTTTTTTATCTGCGACCCAAAAAAAAAACCAAAAGGGCAATATAAATCGGCCAAAATTAAAACACACCCCTCCAAAGGCTTTTCAGAAAACCCAGAGGTTTTAACCTTTTGCTCTAACACGGGAACATTGAAGGGTTTCCAACGGGGTTTTTAAACTATTTTTCCCAACAAGATAGCCACACAGCTGGCTGAAGATTTCCAAGTCACGTCTTCACACGGCAAGCAGACCGCTAAAGAGTACAGTTCGAAGTCCCTCAGGGTACACCCTTACGAGATCACGAAAAAACATTTTTGAAGTCCCACAGGTACACCCACCAGATCACGGCAAGCGGGAGCCCTTTTCCCTCCCTTTTTTCCCCACTACTGACCTGGCGGTAGCCTCTCCCGTTTTCCGGGAGGAGAAACCTGAGGCCCTTTATTACATAATTGCATATTGCCCTTGGCGGTCAGCCTCTCCACATGTCTTGACGGGGGACAGCAAACTCCCCCCCCCCGGGAAATGGGCTGTACCCCCCACATTTTCCGTGGTGATCATTTTACGGGTTTGTCTCGGGGGCCCCTCCCCGTTTTTTTTTTTTTTTTTTTATGTTTTTTTTTTTATGAAATTTCACGTTGACGCCCCAAAATTTACGTTGGGACGTCTTGGACGTATTTGTCTTTTTCTTTTTTCTTTTTAAATGTTTTTTTTTAAATAGCAATCGCTTAAAAAGAAATGTTTTCCCCAAAAGACTTAGCCCTCACATGGAAAAGAACAAATAGCTGTAAAAACAAGGACCAACCCCCACATCAAAAGTATACAGTTTCCCCGTTTTTCATATGAAAAAAACCGTTTTCATTTTTAAAGTGTGTGCCCTCAGTGCTGCTTGCCACAGCTGGCAGTTGTAAGTTAAATAATAAAACCCCCCCCAAAACTATTTTCTCGGAAAACCATCTTCACTTTTAATGGTGGTCAATGCACCACAGATATCCAAATTTTACCCAATGCCTTTTGAAAACCCTTTTGGGGAACCATTTAATAAGCTTTTGGGGAAAGTAACATTTTTATTTTTTGGGACCATTTTCAGCCAGTTCCCCCCCCCCCCCCCAAAAAAAAATGACTCATTTCCAGTAAAATAAAACCAGTCAGCAATGTACCCAATTTTACTGTTTAAAATTTTACCTGTAATGATGAACGCTACAACGGGAAAAAGCACCCTGAAGCAACAAAAAAATAAAAAATTCCAGTGAAATGAAAAAAAACTGCCTCACCTGTGTTCCCCCAAGTGAAAACAGCCCCCCCGCATGGTTCCTGGGGTGCCCTTTTGGGTTTCCTGCGCTGGGTTAAATAAATTACAGGAGCCCCGGGAACCCGCTCGCACCCATCCAGCTGTGATGACGGGCCCCCAGTGGGGGTTTAATCAAAAAGGGAAAAACGGGTTAGTACATGTTAGTTACTACGTTTGAAGAAAAATGTGTGTGGCGGGGGGGGAAATATCTGATTTTGTGTGCCACAAGTTAGTATGCATCCGAAGACGGTAGGTGGTGACGGGGTGGGAGAGGGGGGGTGATGGGGGTTTGTAGATATGTGATGGGGTGGAAGGGGGCGTGGGGGGTGTGAGATTTTGTGGGGAGGAAAAAAAAGCCCCAGCTTGCCCACTTTGCTGTTACTTTTAATGGCTCAGCTTGGAAATGGATTTTTCTTTGGGTTTTATAGTGTGAGTGTGTGGGGTTGGGGGGGGGGGGGAGGGGGAGAGAGAAAAATGTGCGTCATTTGTGTTTTGCTTTGGTGTGTGTTTTTGGGGTGTTTGTGTGTGCCGCGCACGCGCGCGCGCTTGTGTTGTGGGATGTGTGGGTGTGTGTGTGTGTTTGTGTGGGGGTGTGTGTGTGTGTGTGTTGGTCTTTGGGGTGCGTGCTTTGCATGATATGTGTGTGTTTGTGTGTGTGTGTGTTTTGTGTGTGTTTTGTGTGGTGCGTGTGTGTGTGTGTGTCGCAAAAAGGGTGCACGCGGGTGTGGGGGTTTTGGGTGTGTGTGTGTGGGGTGTGTGTGGGGTGGGGTGTGTGTGTGGTGTGTGTGCGTGGTATGTTTTGTTTTAGGGGCGCGCACACGTGCGCACCCCGGTTTATGTGGGTGTGTGTTGTGTGTGTGTGTGTGTGTTTTGTGTGTGTGTGTGTGTGTGGTGTGTGCGTGCGTGCGTGGGTGGGGCGTGGTGCGTGCGTGCGTGCGTGCGGGCATGGGTGTTTTGGGTTTTTTGGGGGGGGTGTGTGTCTGTTTTTTTTTGCCCGGTGTTTTCTGTGTGTCTGTGGGGACAGGGGTTTAAAACGTACAATGGCTTTACGGTCTGTCATTTTTTTCCCTTTCGTATAAAAATTTATGCGCTAAAATAAATAAAAAATGAAGCTTTGGGGCACCTAAACTGTTAGCAGCAAGCCTATTTTACTGAAGGAGGAAGCCATTTTGAGAATGCCTTTTGGGGCGGTAATAACTGAGGTTACGTTTTGAAAGGGACATCAGTCGTGTTTAGCCCCGTCTGGTCTTCCATGAGGGAGCAAGACAAAGTAAACCTTTAGTAGGCCACTGAATCCTTTGTGTTCGCCTTTAAAACAGGTGGGTCTTTCCTACACCCTATAGAAGTATGTTTGCCTTTCTGCGTATCCCCATAAAACGGTAGTCTTCCTAAAAGTTTTTTGAAATTCCCCTGCATTTTGTTGTATCCCCTACCAACAGGTAGTTTTTCCCAAAGCCTATAGATGATGTTTCTCCCTTTTGGGCGTATGCCTTTCAACAGGGGGGTTTTTCCCTTCGCCTATAGAAGTATGCTCTGCCTTTCTGTGTAATTCCTTAAAAGTAGTTTTTCCCTAAAAATATAGAAGTATGCTCTCCCTTTTCTGAGACGCAAAAAATAAGTTTTACAGTTTATTTTTTTGTTTGGTTTTCGAAGTGCAAAATTTAGAATATGTTTACGGCTTTTTTTTTACCTGGTCACAAAAGAGAATGTATCATTCCTGTTTTAGGGAAAAAAATGCCACTGTATGTCCTTTTCCCCAAGGAAACGAAACCCCAAGCTGTTTAAATGATTCCGGGCCCAGTTGCCCTCAATCTTTTTTGCAATAAAAATGTCTTGAACAAATTTGTCCTCTTTTTCTTTTTTAAAATATACCCCCACGTACAAGCCCCCGTTTCAGTTCGCATACAAACAAAACAGTAAAACAGTTGATGCAAACACTCACACTTCTCCCCCAGGGTTTTTTCCCACCCTCGAAAAACCTGCCTCCTTTTTTCGCTTTCCCTTTACATTGATTTCTCATCAGCATTAAACACCAACAACCACATCTGTTGGCAAAAAAAAACTCACTAACATGAATGTGTGAAACCCAAGTCATTCTTTGGAAAATGGGTTTTCAAAAACAAAGGGACCAGTTTTGTGCGTTTCCCGAGTTTGTTTCGTTTTCCCGGGAGTCATTTCAATGGGCCCCTGGGGGGTTTGTTTTATCTCCAGTGCTTTTTCTTTTGTACAAAAAGGGATTGTTCAGGAAATGATTAAAACTTTGTACTTTTAAATATTCAGATGACTAAAGCACTTTGGTCTTTCCAAAATCTGACTCTGTTTACTTCAGGGGGTTCAAAAATTTGTTGGGAAAGGTGCGATCACAACTATCTTGATCTGAAAGGAACAAAACGAAAGAAAAGTTGATTGATTTTTTGAAAGAAACCAAAAGTTTTTTCCCCCCCCCCCCCCTTTTTTTAAAGGTGCTGAAGTAGAAAGTGTTGAATCATACAAAATTTAGGAACTTTTTTTAGGGTTTAAAAAAGCTGAATTTTAAATCCCCTGTTGATTATCCACAAAAAAATTTTTCAAACCGATTATATTTTTCTTCGCAAGTGCGATATTTCATGTGGGAAAAATGACATTCTTCGGAAAATTTTATTAAAGCTTTTTGGAAATTTTTTTAAATTTCTATTTTTTGTGTTGGTTGGTGGGGGGGGCTGACCGAAGAGTAGGAATGTGCTTTTGGGAAAATGGTGAACGGGGGGAGGAAAATTTGTTGGTGGGGGGGACAAAAAGTCTGAGTGAAATGTACAGGTGCCGTGGGTTTGTAAAAAGCGAAGAAAATTGCGTGTGACCCGCCCACGTTTTGCAAGTCAGTATGACCCCTTTTTCATTCCCGCGAAGATATCGATCAGGTTTTTAAAGCCGAAGTGTCAGATTTTAAAAAAAGGGTTTTTTTCCCCTTTTCCATTTATTTTTTTTAAAAAGAGGGGATGTTTTAAATTTCTTTTTAGCTATGGGTTATTGTTAAAATTTTGTTTTTTTAAAGATAATAAATTTTTGCTCAGGGTTGGGGGCATACTGTTGCATTTTGATAACAAAATTGGGGGGGGTTTTTTAGTTTAAAATCTCTTTTTAGAAATTTTTTGTCAAATTTCCCTTGTAGGGGAAAGGGAATTTTTTATAGTATTTTCTTTTATTATTTAGTCACCTTTGAAAACCAAAAATTTTTTATATTTAATTGTATGCCATTGTGCAAAAGGGTGATGTGACAAAATCATTTTTTATTTGGGTGAATTGTTGTGCCACAAAAATTTTTTCTCGAACTGGGGTTTTTAAAAATTTATTGATTACTTGACTTGACTTGAAAAACGCCCTTTGAAGCCCCATATGTTGTTTTTTTTTAATTCCTTTTTTATATTCCCCCCCTTTTTTCTGGTGATGGTTTAATTGGGGGGATAAAAGAAAGCGCCCTTTTGATCGCTGAAGCCCCCTGGAGGGAATGGCTTAATACAAAACTTTTTGCGCCTTGAATGTGTCCATTTTGAATTGGGTAAAATGATGCTTCATCGGGGATTTTCAAACTGTGTATAATTCTAAAGGGGCCCCCCCTTCTTCTTTTAAAAATGGAATGGCTTTTACAACCGCCGTGGCTTGTGATCGGCCCGTGGGAGGGTGACTTTTTTTAAATACGACCTTTGGCTTCCCCCCCCCAAAAATCATGTCACTGCTGGTAATGTTTTTCTGTTCACTGAAAAGGGATTTAATCATGAACATCCTTTTTCAATTTTGGGATTTAAATGCTGGACCATTTTAAGAAGTCAAGGACACGTCAGTGGCTTAACACCTTTGAAAACATTTTGATTTACCAGGGTTCAAGTTTTTTGGGTTTGGGCTTTTTTTTGTAGTGTTTGATACATCAAAGGGTTTGGGGGAGAGGAAAAATCAATTTTCCCCCTCCCTCTTGATCTCGGGATGTCATTCTTAAAAGGTAAATTTTCGCCGTTGAAAGTTGGGGAAATTTGGGTGTTGCATCTTATTTTAGCTTTTTCTTGTAGCTGGACAAACAGTTTGGCTTGAACGCCCAAAAAACTGGTTTTTTGCCCATCTGGAGAAACCTTCTGGCTTGAACAGCCCCAAAAAACTGTTCTTTGCTTTTTAGGGGTATTAGTTTTTTGGGTTGCACAGGGCCCAAAAACTGTTCTTTGCCTTTCTGGGAAAAGGGTTTTGGGTTGAACGCCCAAGAAAATGTTCTTTGTCTTTCGGAGAAATTGTTCGGGGTTGAACAGCCCCAAAAAAACTGTTTTTTTGCCTTTCTGTGAGCCCCCCAGCCCCCCCAGTCTTCTCTGTCGTGGGACCTGGCTGCCCCGTTTTTCGGCCCCACAAAATTGTCCGGGGGGTCCAAGGTTTTATCATACACTAGACAGTTATTGCCCCCAAAAACTTGTCTCGGGACATCCAAAGGGTTTTTTCAACACTCAGCGTTTTTTCTCGACAACCTTGTCTTTGGGGAAATCCTAAAGTTTTTTTATACACTCAGCGTTATCGCCCCAAAAACATGTCTCAATGACACCCAAGGTTTATCTTTCACTCGGACAGTTAAATTTCCCAACAATTGTTCAGTGACATTTAAGTTTTATCCCTTAAATCAACAGTTTTTGCTCAAAAAACCCTTTTCCGGTTTACTTCTGAGGATTTATATACCTCAGACAGGGCTGTTCGTTTTTAGTGTTTGAAAGTACCCCTTTCCAGTGAAGAGGTTTCCGGTGACAAAAAAATTTATAAAACTGTTTTTAAGTGCATTGTCTGCCCGAGGAATATTTAGTAGAAAAGAAGGGGAAAAAACCCCTGAAAACCCCCTTTGGTCGCAGAGGAAAGGGGGAGAGGAAAGGGATGGAGGGTTGGGGGTGAGTTTTACGTTGACGTCATAGACGTATTTTTTCTTTTTCTCTTGTTCTTGGGGATGTTTGTTTTTTTTAAAAGGCCCAATTTGCCTTTAAAGAAAAGTCTGCAAAAGGCCCTTTGTTCAAATGGAGAAAGAAACACTTTGGCTTACAAACAAGGCCATGCCCCACATCAAAAATATACGGATTCGCCGCTTTCATGTGAGCAACCGTTTTTCATTGGGTTTAAATGGGTTTCAGTGCTGCTTGCCACAGCTGCTGTCAGTTTAAGTTAAAATAAAAAACAAAAAAAAAACTCATTTTCTCGGAAAACCAAACTTTTTCCCTTAATGGTGGTCAATGCACCACGATTTCCCTAAAGTTATCAACGAGATTTTCTTTTTTTTGGAAATCCTTTGAACCTACAGCTGCCAGCTTCCTCGCACAAACCCCCCACAAGCTTTTTCCCCCCCTGCACATAAGTTTATACCAGCTGATGGCTGATTGGTGTTGGAAATAGGGTGGGTGTTTCTTCAATTACACTTTTTTGCCCGAATTTCAGCCCAAATGTGTTTGATTGATGTCCTGGATTGTGGGGTTTTTTGAGTGACAGAAAAAAATTTCTAAAAAATGAAGGGGAAACTTTTAAAAAGCAAATTTTGGCCGGGAGCACAAAGATTTGCCAAAAGAAAAATGATTGGAAAAAAAACAGATAACTAACACACAACCAAAATGAAAAGAAAATTCAACTCGTGGAGAGCATTTCGTTCCCCCTTTAATTTACGCCCCAAAATAGACATATGGACATGCGTTTTCTTCCCTTTTCAACCCGCAAAAAAATTAATTTGCAATTTCTCCTACCCCCGACAGCTGGTGGGGCCTTTAACAAAAAAGGTTTTGTTTGGGAAAGGTTTTAGCTTCACTGGGAACATGGCGGCGGTTTCCCTACCAAAGGCCTTTGGATGTTTTTTGTTTATTTCCCTTGCTTAGTTTCTTGTGAAGCATGCAATACTGATTTTATCACAGCCAACCATGGTTTTAGTAAAGCTAAAAATTTTAGCATACTAAACTGAAAAATGTCAGTTATAAACAATTTAAATGCCTCCCCACCCGACCCTTTTACTTTCCCCCCTTCAAATCATTTGAAATGAAGTCACTATACAAATTTTTTTTTCCCCCCCCAAAGCCAAAAAAGTTGTGCATTTTTTTTCGTTTATGGTGGCCTACTACGGGGCTGGGGGCACAGAATTTAGTAACTCGTTTTGAACTTGGGGGAGAGAGAGGAAAAGAGAGGGGGAGAGGAGAGGGAGAGAGAGAGAGAGAGGGGGGAGAGGGAGAGAGAAGAGAGAGAGAGAGAGAGAGAGGGGAGGAGGAGCGCACCCCACACAAAACACACCAAAACACCCACACACACAACCCCCACCCCAAAACCACACACACCCCAAAACACACACACCCCACACACACACACAAAACTTTGACAAAAAAATGCACATAATAAACCCGTGGGTTTTAAAAACAGTGGTAACACCCCAAAACACACACAAAACACACAAACACCAAAACACACCCACACAAACACACACACAAAACACCCCCCAAAACCCCCCCCCTTCCCGTCTGCCCCCTTCCCCCCACCCCTCCCCCCCCCCCCCCCCCCCGTGTTTTAACGCCCCATGCGTTGATCATTTACAAAGGCCCCCTCAAAAATTTCCCCACCTCTCCCTGTCTTGTTTTTTCAATTTTATGGGGAAGGTTTTGGGGTTTTATCTGGGCCCCGGGTGGCTGTGAACAAATGAAGCTTGTTTACACTTTTTTGGTTCCCCTCTGTGGGCCTGTTTTTTACTGGGAGCAGTGTTCATGGGGTTTGGGGGTCCCGGGTTTTCCGCTATTTTATTTAGAAGGGGGCAAACTCTGCTTCACCCCCTGGTCTTCGTGGCTGGCTGCTGTCCCTTGGCTCCTCCACTTTCCACCATTCCTGTCTCCACCTGCAAACCCCCCCTTTCCCCTCCCCCCCTCCCCACCCCCTTTAAAACCCCCCCACCCCCTCACCCCCCCCTTTCCCCCCCCACCCCCTACCCCCCCTTTCCCCCCCACCCCATACCCCCCCTTTCCCCCCTCCACCCCCTCACCCCCTTACCCTCCACCCCAAACACCCCCCCTTACCCTCCCCCCCATCCACCCCCCTTACCCCTCCCCCCCATTTACCCCCCCTTACCCCCCCCCACCCCCCTCCAAAACCCCCCCTTTCCCCTTTCCCCCCCTTTAACCCCCTTAAACCCCCCCCCCCAAACACACCCCCTTTCCCCCACCCCTCACAGTTTTCCCCCCTTTTCCCCCCCCCATCACACCCCTTACCCCCCCCACCCCCTGACACCCCCCCTTTCCCCCCCACCCATCACACCCCCTTACCCCCCCACCCCATTCCCCACCCCCCTTACCCCCCACCCCATCACACCCCCCCTTTCCCCCCCCCCCCCCCATCAACCCCCCTTACCCCTCCCCCCCCATCCAAACCCCCCTTTCCCCTCCACCCTTTACGTTACCCCCCTTTCCCCCCCACCCCCTCACACCCCCCTTTCCCTCCACCCATCACACCCCCCCTTTCCCCCCCCCCCCATCACACCCCCCCTTTCCCCCCCACCCCATCACACCCCCTTTCCCCCCCAAACCCCCTCCCCCCCCCCTTTCCCCTTTAACCCCCTCACCCCCCCTTACCCCTCCCCCAACACACCCCCTTAACCCCCCACCCCCTCCACCCCCCCCTTTTTTTCCCCCACCCCTTACAGTTAGATATTTTTTTTGGTAAACAGGTATGTTCAAAACCGGGCCCTTTTTTCATCGTTTTAATAACAATTTTGGGCCCCTGTCTCTATCTTGCTCCCCCATTCCAGGGCAAACTGAAAACACTTTTCTGGAAAATTTTTTAATGAAAAAACGTTGGGTGAATTTTGGGAAACCAAAAATGAGAAAAGTGTTCCCTAAATTTTTAATACTAATTCCTTTTTCTCCCCAAAAATTTTTTTTCTTCTGTCTTTAAATTTTCGACCAAGAAAAAAAACAACTTAGAGGGAAAATTTAGTTTCATTCTTTTTAGGAAAGTGTTGGTAAAAACTACATTTTATAGTAAAAGTTTAAATTTTTTTTCTTTTTTAAAAATGTTTCAACCCCAAATTTGGGGAAAAATCTCTGAAACCATACCGGGCTCAACACTTTAAAAATTAAAATTCCCGTTTAAAGAATCTTTAAAACCCTTTTTTAAAAATTTTTTGCTCAATAATGCACTTGGAAAAAAGGTTTAAACATTTAAGTATTGATCTGTTATTATAAGTTGATTTCTTCCCAATATATCCTTTTAAA
The DNA here is from genome assembly GCA_018398815.1 of Conus ventricosus. NCBI lineage: Eukaryota > Metazoa > Mollusca > Gastropoda > Neogastropoda > Conidae > Conus > Conus ventricosus. Next base: position 98,208,568 of record CM031606.1, read on the forward strand.
CCCTTGAACCCCGTTTGATCTCAAAAAAAACAACCCTTGGGGATAACTTTCTTTGTCTGTTTTTTGGGAAAAGCATGTTTATCCCGTTTCATAAACTCATTTAAAGGGGAGTTTTTAAAGGGGCCCCAATTTTGAATGCACTCTTTTGGGTTTATTCACCTTTCCCGGGAAAACCCGTTTAAAAAAGTCCCTCTCTTTATGGTTTTTGGGTGGGGTTTCCCCAAAACGTCACCATTCCCTTGCCTCATTTTTAAAAAATCTAAGCCCAAAAAAGGGCCTACCTGTTTCCAAAAAGATGTGATGAAATTCTCAATTTAAAATTTAACCCGTTTTAGGTCTGTCCCTTTTTTCTTTACATGTTTTAGAGCAAAAATCCAGCTTCCTTTTAAATAAAGGTTTTCCCTTTTAATAATGCTGGGTTGTTTAGAAACTTGTTTCTTTACAGTAGTGATTTTTACGTTATAACGTCTTTTTCTTTGCAGAAATATATAGAAAACTTTGATTTCTTTTCATTAAAAAATTTTTTCGTTGTTTGCTGGAAAAAATTTCTTTTTCCCTGCCACTTCTATTTCTTTATCGGTCGTTTTTTTTTCATTTTTGGGTTTTCCATTCAGGGGTTTGTTATATGGACATTACCCAGGATGTAACCCCCTCAAAATGGAGGAGAAAAATTCAAGTCTTTGATCTGCGTTTGAGTGGTGGGTCTCTCCCTTTATGCCAGCCAAAGGAACACACAACTCCGGAGGGGTGTTCTGCCCTCACGTGAACCCGATCGCTCCCTTGATAAATTTTGTTCCACATGGAATGTCACTGGGAAAATCTGGCCCTCCCATTTCCTTCAAAACATGAAATGACCGCCCAGGGCCAAAAAGGGAAAATTTCCCACTTTCTGTGTCCCCTTTTTTTCAGTGCTACCTTGGTGGGGTTTTGTCAGATGGGAATTTCTGAAAAAAATAACAGTTTTTACACCAAACAAAAGTTTTAGCGATATCTGTTTGAGGATTTGTTGGGTTAAAAAAAAAGGGGAAACTTTTACAATGAACAGCTTTTACCAATATCTATTAGGATCGGTTTATTAAAAAGGGAAACTTTTACCTATCAGCATGTAGCAATATCTGTTAGAGATCGTTTTATAAAGGGGGGCTTTTATTTCTATCAAACAGTTTGTAATTTTTGTTAGAGTCGTTGATAAAGAGGAAGCTTTGATACCTGACAGATGTAGCAAAATATTTTGTTAAAAATTATGGATAAAAAGGAAGCTTTGAACCTTTGCAGCAGTTGAAATAAACTGTTTGTTTTAGTTGTTGATAAAGAGGAAGCTTTTTTCCCCCGAACAATGTTAAAAATTCTGTCACAGTTTGGGTTATAAGAGGAAAACTATTTTTCCAAACAACTGTAGAATATTTGTCACATATTGTTAAAAAAGGGGGAAAACTGTAACACCGAAAAAGCATGTTGCGATATCTGTCACAGGGTTGTTTATAAAAAGGAAGGAAAAAAACACCGAACAGCCCTGTGGCACTATCTGTCACAGATTGTTTAAAAAAGAGAAGGCCCCGGTGACAACTGTAAATTTTGCGTGCCTGGGAAATGTACAATTTTGGTAAAAAGGAATTGACCCTTTATTGCCAAACATGGGCTTGGGTTATTTACACCAAACATTCTGACAAGAAAATTGCCCGGAAAATTCCCCAAATCTTTTCGAAGATATTTAGTTTAAGCCTACCCCCTAAACCCTTGTAATTGCAAAGGTTGTCCCAAAACATGAAAAAAAAAAAACCACTCTACTCTTACACGTGTGTATGTGACAGGGGTTTCAGTTGTTACGCTGTTTTTTTTGTTGTTATTGTGTGTTTTTTGTTGTTTCTATTTTTGTTTATGATGTTGGTTTAAGGGAGTTGTTGTTGTTGGGTTTTTGAGTCCAAATACATTTTGCTGGACAGAGACCCAATTTTACTATAGCTTTCAAGGGAAAGGTCTTTAAAAAGGCCCTGCTAAAAAAAGGGCAAAAAATGACAGTTTTCCCTGGGCTGAAAGGGTTTTTCTGAATTTTTTTCTCTTCTTTTTCTCTCTCTCTCTCTCTCTCTCCTCCTCTCTTTTCTCTCTCTCTCTCTCTCTCTCTCTCCTTCTCTCTCTCTCTCTCTCTCTCTCTCTCTCCCTTCTCTTCTTCCCCCCCCCCTCTCTTCTTTCCCTTCCCCCCCTCCCCTCCCTCCCTCTTCTCTCTTTTCTCTTCTGTCTGTTCCCTTTTCTCTCTTCTCTCTCTCTCTCTCTCTCTTTTCTCCTCTCTCTCTCTCTCTCTCTCTCAGTAAAATGTTTTTACTGTCATAAATCATTTTTTGGGTTTTTACCAGTTGATCAAAAGTCATTGTCATG
>CM031606.1:98213947-98269490 GCA_018398815.1 Conus ventricosus
CAGGTAGGGCACTGTGATTAATTTTCTGTCAGTCAAAAAGGGAAAAAATATGCTTTGCCCCAATATTCTAAGTTTGGGGAGTGATTGAAAGGGGAAAACGCAGGGCTTTTCCCTGATTTGGGAAACTTTCTTTCATTTTTGTGGGTGTTCGTTAGTCGGGTTTGTTTAAACCATTTTTTTTTTTTGGCAAATCATTGTGCTGCTTGCCAGCAATGCTTTTGAAAGATGACCCATTCAGGTTTGGTATCTTTTTGTCACCCCAACCCCCCCACAATCCAGTGACATAAATTTCAATCAGGGTTTTGGGGGGGTATTCTGGCAAAAATTTTGTTAAGAAAAAAACGGGCCCCCTTTTTTTCCCAAAACACGCTATCAGCCAACACCCGGGTACACATTACTGCTGGGAGGAAAGCTTGGGGGAGGTTAGCGCGAAGAAGATGGCAGCTGTAGGCTGCAGTGTGCTGTTTAATCAAACTGCAGCCATTTTCCACCCCTTTTCCTTCCCCTTTTTCCTCGGGGCCCATAGGGGGTCAAGGTCTTTCCCCTTTTCTCTTCTACTTTTTTTCCCCTGCAGACAAGTGATGTCAAATTTTAAAAAGGGTTTTTGGGTAAACCGGGAAATCTCCCCTTCACTGGAAGGAACATTCAAACAAAAGGGAAAAAACCGAACAGACTGTTTGATTGTATGAAAAAACCCCCCAAAAGGGTCCCCGGGCCCAATTTGGGTTGACAAAAAACTATTGGTATATGATAAAAACTTTGGGTGTCACCGGGACAAGTTTGGGCGATAACTGTCTGGTGTATGATAAATTTTTTTTTTAATGTCAGAGACAACGGTTGGTATAACTGTCTGAGTGTTGAAAAAAACCTTGGGGTGTCACTGAGACGGGTTTTTTTGGGCGATAACTGTCTAGTGTATGAAAAAAACCTTGGGAGTCCCCGGGGGACAAGTTGTGGGGAAATTTAATTTTGGCCCCAGTGTGCACGACACGAGAAAAAGGGGAGGGGACTGGGGGTCACGGGAAAGGGGAAAAAAAACATTTTTCTTGGGCGGGTTCAACCCAAAAAAAACTATTTCCCCCAGAAGGAAAAGAACAGTTTCTTGGGCCCTGCCCCAACCCAAAACGGGTTTGCCCAGCTACACAAACCCTATAAGACGCTACAGCCAATCACCATTTTCCCAATTGGTCGGCCAATGCCCGTTGGGAAGGGCATCCGGAAATCAAGAGGTGAGTTGAAATTGATTGTTTCTGCCCTGAAACCTTGATGTATCAGACACTCAAAAAAAAGAAAACCCAACAACTTGAAGCGGGGAAAAATAAAAAATGTTTTAAAGGGGTTTAAAGACATGACAGTGCCTTGACTTTCTTAAAAGGGTTCCTCAACGGGGAATACCAAATTGAAAAAGGGATGTTAATGATTCACCCCTCTTTCAGTGAGACAAACTATTTTTTACTGGGGGTTGACAGGGATTTTTTTAAAGGGTCATGTCTTTTTTTAAAAAGGGGTATCTCCCACTGCGACAAAAACCCAAAGGGGGGTTGTAGATCCTTTCCCAGTTAGAAAGAAAAAGGGGGTTCCTTTAAAAATTAACACTTTTTTTGAAAATACCAGATGAAGCGGGCAGTTACCATAAATTCAAAAGCCACATTCGAGGCAGAAACAAAAGTTTTGTTTTAAAAGACTTTTGCTCCATGGTTTCCCAGTGAAAAAAAAAAGGTGCTTTCTGTTATCCCCCTTTTCCCCCATAGCCAGAATAAACGCTGAGATCAAAAGGGAATGGAAAAAACATGTGAGCTTCGACGCGTTTTTCAAATGGCCCCTCCCTCGGCCTTCAAATTACTCTATACAAAAAAAAAAAGAAAAACTGAAAAAACTTTTTAAAGTGTTCAAAAAAAGGCATACTTCAAATAGGGGGTGGGAAAAGACTACTTGTAGGGAAAATTACACAGAAAGGCAGAGTTTTCTTTAAAAGGTTGTAGGAAAGTTTTCCCTTTTGTATGGTGATACACAGAAAAAAACAAAACCCATACTTTTATAGGCTGAGGAAAAAATACCTGTGGTATTTGCGTTTCACAGAAAGGCAGAAAAAACTTCTATAGGCTGTAGGAAAAAACTCCCTGTTGTTTTTGGTTTACCCCAGAAAGGCAGAGCATATTTCCCTAAAGGTTGTGGGAAAAGATTTCCTGTTGAAATGCATCCCCAACAAAAAGGCAGAGCATACTTTTTATGGGCTTAGGAAAAAACTACCTTTTTGTAGGGGCGTACACAGAAAGGCGGGAGCATACTTCTATAGGCTTTTGGGAAAGACTCCCGTTGAAGGCGAACAAAAGGTTTCAGTGGCCTCCCAAAAGGGTTTCCCCTCGTTTGCTACATCAGGGAGAGGCCCCAGACGGGGGCTAAACACTGACGATGTCTCTTACATCGTACCCGTGTTTTTAAACCGTCACCAATGGCTTTCCTCAACGGGTCTTCCTCCTTCAGGAAAATAGACTTGCGCGGACATTTTTAGGTCCCCCAAAAGCCTAAATTTTCATTAATTTTAGCCGCATTCATTATAAAAAAGGGGAAAAACAATGAAAACGACCGTAGATGCCATTGTACGTTTTTTCTCTGTCACACAGCCACCGGGACACAAAACACACACAAAACACCCACACACACCAACACACACACACACACAAACACACCCCACCCCAAAACACAAACCCCACACATGCACGCACGCACCACGCACGCACGCACGCACGCACGCACGCACGCCACACACACACACCCACACACACACACACACCGCGCGGTGCGAAAGTGTGCCCCGCCCACACACACCGCACACACACACACCCCCACACCACACACCACATATACTTTGCGGCGAAACGTTGCGCACAAAACACACCACCACACACACACAACACACACACACACCCCACACAAAACACACGCCCCACACACACACACCACAACGCACACACACACAACACACACACCAACCCACCACACACACACACACCCAAAAAACACACACACACACACACACACACACGCATGCATGACTTTCTTCTCTCTCCCTCTCCCCCCCCCCCCCCCCCAACACACACATTTCACCCCAATACAAAAACTGTACATCCTTTTCCAAGCTGCCCATTAGAGTAACGCATGCGGGCATAGCGGGGGTTTTTGCTTTCCTCCCTACTACATCTTTTTCCCACCTCCCCCCCCCCCCCCCCCCCCCCCGTCCCCCCTTTACATTTACACCTCCTTTCCCCCCCCCCTCTCCCCCCCCCCGTCACCACCCTACCGTGCTGCAGGATACATACTAATTGTGTGCACACAAGTCAATATTTCCCGCGCCACAACTTTTTTTTTTTTTTGGGCCCCAAAAAAAAACCCCGTAGTAGCTATCAGTTCTCTTGTTGATTAGCCCCCACTGTAGGGTACCCCCAGCTTTTTTTTAATTCCCCCTGCTTTCGTTCGGGTTTTGCCTGTTTTGATTTCAACCGGCGCAGCCCAAAAAGGTTCACCTCACGGGAAACGCAGTGCTGCGGGTTTGTTCTCACTTGGGGAGGAGAAGGTGAGGTGAGTTTTTTTTCATTCTCACGGGAATGTGTTTTTGTTGCTTCAGTGTGCTTTTTTCTGTTGTAGCGTTCACCCAGTTGACGGGGGGTTTTTGGGAACCAGAATTGGAACATTGCGACGGGGTTTTCATTCACTGGTAGTGAGTAAAATTTTTTTTGGGTTCCCGGGTCTGACAGGGGCCCCACTGAAACATAAACTGCTAGCTTTGGAATGTTTATTTAAGGGTTTCCCAAATTTTTTTTCAAGGAGAAAAAGAAAATATCGAAAAAATTTTAGGGTTTTTACGGTGCATTGCCTTCTTTCCCTGTGAAGATGTGTTTTCCGAAAAAATGATTTTTTGTTTTGTTTTTATTTTTTAAACTTACAAGTGAAAGCAGTGTGGCAAGAAAGTACTGGGGACACACACTTAACAATGAAAAAAAGGGTTTGCTCATATGAAAGCGGCGAACCCGTAAAACTTTCGATGTGGGGCTTGGTCGTTGTTCGTACAGTTTTGGGTGTTCTTTCTCCCCCCGTGAGCTATGCCCTTTTGCAGACTTTTTTTCAAACGTTTTGCTTTTTTAAAAAAAGAAACAAAAAAGAACAAGGGGAGAAAGGCAAATCGTCTATGACGTCAACGAAAAATTGTGAGGGGCAGCCTAAAAATTACATAAGAACATGACGTAAAAAGAAAAAAAAAAAGGGCGGGGCCCTCCTGAAAACGGGCCCCTGAAAAACTGATCACCACGGAGTGTGGAGGTACACCCTTTCCCATTCGCGTCCCTTAAAGACAAATGGGGAAGGGGGACCCCCGGGTCAGTAGTGCAATTATGTAATAAAGGACCTCGGGATTCTCCATCAAGACGATGGGGGAAGGGGAGGGTGCCCCGCCGGGTCGTAGTGAAAATTTATGTAAAAAAGGGGCCCTTTCGGGATTCTCTGTCAACACGACGTGGGAGAGGCTGACCGCGGGGTTCATTTAGTGAAATTTAAATTTTTTTTAAAGGCCCTTGGGATTCTCTGTCAACACGCGTGGAGGGGCTGCCCGCCAGGTCAGTAGTTAAATTTAAATTTTAATAAAGGGCCTCAAAATTTCTCTGTCAAAACCGACGTGGAGGGGCTGACCCCCAAAGGTCGGGAGTTCAATTATGAAATTTAAAGTGCCTCAGGTTTCTCTGTCAACACGCCCGTGGAGAGGCTGCCCGCCATTTCAGTAGTCAATTATGTAATGCCTCCCCTCAAAAAACCCATTTTTTGAGAGTGCCCCAAAAAAAGGTGAACTTCTTTTTATATGAAATCTTTCCCCAAATACTAAAATGTTGAAAAATTTTTACATTCCCATTTACGTATTACAAAAACCCCTTTTCTTTTTCAAGTTTTTGGGTTAAATGGTGTGTGACACAAATGTATGTGCGACTGGGCAAATATCCAACTGATGAAATTTAAAATCCGTAATCTTGTTTTATTTCGCTACGGGTTTTGGTATGGATGTTAATCTTTCTTCATTTTCAATGTAGTATCCTGACATATTTCCCTTTGTACCTCCCTTTCCAACATTGCCAGGGGCCCTGGCTCTTTAAAACCATTTTTGTCATTTTTTTAAATTTCTCTCTCTCTCTCTCTCTCTCTCTCTCTTTCCCCTTCTCCCCTCTCTCCTCTCTCTCTCTCTCCCCTCTCTCTCTCTCTCTCCCCTCTCTCTCTGGGGCTGCGTGATGCTTGTACGTGCCAGCAAAACCCCATGCTTGTGTTTTGTGTGTGTGTGTGTGGGTGTGTGTGTGTGTGTGTGTGTGTGGTGGTGTGTGTGTGTGTGTGTTTTGCCTTAAATCAAAAACAGAAGAAGTGATGATAGAGGTGCCCAACACTGAAGTCCTTTTGGGCGTGACACAAGCCACGTCCCCATGAAACCCAACTCATGCTTTCCCTTTGGGGTCAGAGGTTTGTTTTTTGCACACATTGAACCCTTGTAGGCAAAACACGGCCGATTCTAAAGGGCCATGAAAACCCGGGGGATGACTTGTCACCCGAGGTCTGGAACATGTCGGAGGGGGGAGGAACCAGCAAACCCACCCGATCCCGGGGCCCCAATGGTATGGACAATGACATTTGCGGGCCGGGTCAAGGTCAGCCAGACTAAACCACAGCCAACCCACGGGGCCAGGGGCCCGGGGAGGAGGAAAAGAGGCGGGACAGGGGGAGAGAGGGCCTCAGAATTTTGGGAGCACACGGGACCTGCCCGGGGCTAGCTTTTAGGGGGCCCGTAGATAATGGAAACCAGATGGGGGGTTTTGTGGGTGAGTCTTTGCTGTGTTTTATGAGCAAGACAAATTAAATACAAAAGAGAAAAAGATTTATATGTCCCACGAAAAGAGTTTTTATGTACCACTTTCTTTTTGGGGCCCCCCTTAGTTCACATGCAGGTTCTGCTTTCCCATTAATTGTATATTTTTTTTCAATTTATTTTTATTTCTTTTTCACTGTTTTTCCTTTGCCCTTATTTTTTTCTTTTTTTCCCAAAGGGGGGAACTTTTTTGTACCCCTGCCCCCAACCCCGTCGTGCTTTCAAAATTTTTTTAAAATTTTCCTCTTCAGTCCCCTTCTGTCGTCCCTGCATGACCCCAGCCCCCCCCAAGTAAGAAAGGGGGCTGAGAGCGAGCTAATGGTAACCCAAATAAACCATGGCTTTCATGGGCCTTTTTTTAATGTGGAGTACCACTTTTTGCCATGCCCGTGAAAAAGGGCCCGGGAATAAGCCAGCTTGCACTGTTCGGGGGCGCCATTTTTTTGCATCAGATGCACAGCAGAAAAAAAAGACCTAGATAGGTATCAAGCTTTTTTTTCTGAATTTAGGTTTTTTTCTCTTTAGTTTCAAAACCCTGGCTCGCCGTTATTTAAAGCAGTCACAAAATTAACATCAAAAGGGAATTTGACCATCGGAATTCTTGTTTACATCTATGCGATTAAATAATGGCATGCAACACAGACCTGACTGCCCTTAAAACTCCCACTGTGAGACCCAGGAAGGAATGGTATAAAGGATTAAGGGTTTCCCAGCACCCCTTTGGCACTACGACAGCTGCTGTCGAAAAAACTCCCCGTCAGCGTGCATGAGAGCTTACGAAAGCCAATGACAGTAAAGGTGATCCACGGTGATGAACCAATGATGAAAAGGGGACGCCTCACTGAATTAGAACAGAAACTGGGGGCCACCTTAAAAGGGCCCGGTTTTGATCCATGTCTTTTCACAGTGGTTTGAAACCCGATTTTGAATATTTAAATTAGCTCCTACGACAATACTGGTATGATGGGCCTGAAAATTTTGAGCAAAACAGAAACCCACAATCATCAACATATTTTTTTTCAAATTGTCCTTTCACTGTGAATAAACTGAAAAAAACTAATCTTTTTTTCCAAAACGGGGGCGCACACCAGCCACCCAGAAAACATTCTGTACATTCAGTTGGCATCATTTGTACAGGGAAAAAAAGAAATAGTTTGAGGGCAGAGCACTTTATTTCATCTATGTTTTTTGGGAAAGTAAATTCTAAACAGCAAAACCCGGTAATTTTTTGAACCCCAAAAGATATTTAAAAAATGTTTCAGACTTTGATAACAAATTCAATGAAAATTCCTCCAGGGGGTTTAAATTTCATGTTATTCCCACAAATTTTTATGGTGTTTTTAAAAAAAACCCATTGATCCTTTCCCTTTTAAATAGCGGAAAAGAAGATTTAAAATAAATTTACACGGGGAAAAAAATAACAATACAAAATTAAAATACGGAAATTGTTCCTGATAATAAACACCCAATAGTAAATAATGAATATTTTTTGTCAATGTTTTTCATTGCTTTGCCCTTAGGGATTTTTTGCTAACGGGGAGCGTTTTAAAATTTTTGCGTTTAAAAAAATTAGAAAATTTTCAAAATTTTTGGGAACAGTTGTTTGTGGGGACTGATGTGTTGGGGTTGAAAGTTTTATGCTTGATTTTAGAAATAGGGGCAATGAACAGAGTGAGATGAATAGATAGACATTTGTTTTAAAATCATCCGGTGACATCCCTGTTTCCGTGGCGTCACAATCGGAGCTGTAAAAAGGATTAACAGGAAACCCTGGTTCTGCAAATGAAAAGGGACCTTACAAAAAGACAACCTTCAGGGCAAGATGTATCCCCCATCGTTCATTTCTCGTTGGGGGACACTGGCCCCAGCCCTCCCACAGGGGAAATCGTGGAGACAAGGGTTTTAGATGCTCGACACTTTAACAAAAACCAAATTTCATTGAACTTTTGTCCACAGCCTGTTCGTCCTCTCCATGAACGCCGTCCCCCGAATCCATTACATCGGGGTGTAACAGGAAGACATAAAGCCAAACCCCATGTACAGCGTAAAAGAGTGGGAGGACAAGGGTTTTTCAGTGTCCATCACCTGGGTTTTGTTAAAAATTTAAACCCCTACCTTTTCCCAAATCAATTTTGAAATCCTGTTTCATCTTCACATCTCTGGGAAAGAAACTAGTTTACAAAAGGAAGGGCCCAACTTGTTGCGGGGAACCGATCTCATCAGAATTTTTCCACACAACAAGTGTATTACAACGCTGACGGGTAACACACACGACCATTAGAACACCCAAAGCCCCCGACAAGAAAGGGGGATGACAAAAAGCCCCATCACTATTTTTCCCGGGGGCGTCCTGTCTGGGCGGGCCCCCCACTAAAGTGTAAAAGCAGTAACTGACTCATCATTTTTCAAAGGGGAACATGACATTTTTGCACATTTCACCTTTTTCTCAGCAGGTTTTACAAAAAACTCGTCCTTTCCCGCACTGGCATTCAGAACTTTCCGACTTTGAGGGGGGAAAAGGAGTTCCCAAGTGACTGCCCGGGGCACAGTACATGAAAAATATGGGTGTAGCCCCCTGGCTGGGCAAAGGAAAAACACTCTGCCCAAAGGGGGGTGAAAAAGGACGGGGGGGGACTGTGACTGGGTCCGTAAGCTTGGGGGGAAATTTACACCGAGGTTTGGAGGTAGTCCCCACATAGCACGCCCTTGTAAACTGGTCCTCACGGGTTCCCACATAGATCCAAACCATACCAGTTTCCCTTTCATGGTTTTTTTCCTTTTAAATGGGCAAAAAATTTTTATGCCTCTAAATCGGGAAAAGAAATTTATGTTGTAGATAAAAGGGATGATCAGACCATTTAAAGGGAAAAGGGCTTACATAAAAGGTACAACAGACCATCCCGAAGTGTAAACCAAAGCTACTTGGAAAAAAAAATAAATTTTTGGGAAAAAAAAGGGAGTCTTCAAAATTTTTCTTCGTTTTACAGACGGGAATTTTCCCGGCCCCGATTTTTTGCATTTTATAGGATAGAAGCACATGATTTATAGGTGTTTTCTGCCAAACAAGTTTGAAACACTTGTTTGTTGAAGCCACCCCCCTGAAAAGCCGACTGCTGAAGGGACAGGTCTTTCATCCCCCTCCATCTTCACACTCTGTCTTCGGGTTGGGGACTGGGAGGGAAAGGGATGAAATGTGGGGTTTAAATTTGCCACAAGCCGTTGACAACCCACTGGGGAATATAAGGAAGGGCCCGAACACAGAAAAAAAAGAGAGGGCCCTTTTGAACCATTGGGGGCTGAGGGGAGTGCATTTTCCCGAAATTTGGGAAACCCCGAAAAAAGGAAAGCTGGTGTGGAACGCCCCCAGTACACACATCAGTAGTGTTTCTTCGGAAAGTGTTGTGTTTCCGTATGTCACTCCCTTTTTCATGGGGGATAGAACAAAACCAATCCGTAGGTCGCAGAAAAAACTAAAACCCTATAAACACTGAAATGTAGTATCGTTCTTTGGAAGGAAAAAATCTTAAGTCATTAATGGGCAAACTACATATCCGGGGTATTCATTTGTATATTGTAGGAATGCATTGTTATGCTTTATTTGCTTTAAAAAATAATTTGTTTCTATTGGTTTTTTTCGTCATCGATACCCCATTGAGTTTCCCCCTGACTGAAAAAAACAGATCTTGAAGACCCTGATACCCCCATTTCCCCCTGGCCATTTTGGGGTATAGATAGCTGGGGCCCATTTTAATTCTCCACACATTCCCCTCGCCTTTCAGTTCCCGAAAGCCAGGTGTTTTGAAGGGAAGCACGGGACCCTACAACCCCGTGTCACCCTTTTGTGCAGGGGACAGAAATGGCTGGATCCCCCACACAGCCCGTACACCACTCCCCGGGTTTCTGTAAACTGTGCGGGGACCTGGTTTTTCCAAACAGAGACTTTTCTGTTTAGGGAAAAGTTGTGTTTGGGGGGTTTTGGTTTTATAAGAAGTCCCACCCCTGGCAAGAGTCAATGAAAGTTCAGAGATCCAGTTTGGTTCCCTTGCTGATGTTGCGACCCTTTTTGGAAACACTGCACAGAAAACAAGCCTAGCGGTGCAATAGACAGATCGGGGGAAACCATCACCAACACTTTTAAACTTGCCTTCGTTAGTTTTCAGGAAGCAACACGGCTGTAAGTACAGTTTTTTTAAAGTTTTATCACACCCAAAAACTGCGTCCCTATTACTTACCGAAAAACAGGGGCTGAGGGCCTATCAAAGAGTCTTTTCAAAAAGACTGCGTCCTTTTTTCGTCAAACTTACAAAAATCGCATCCTGATACGTCATCAAAACGACAGTTGCGTATTATCACGGGGACTTTTAACAAATTGTCCAATTTCACACCATTCAACAATTTTGTCCCCGGGTTTAAAAATTTTACAAAAGCTTCGTCCTGTTTACGTCGTCATTAAAAAAAGGGCTGCGTCCTGGGTTTCGGGGCTCATTTCAACAGAGAAAAATGTATTTGTCAGCATAAAATAGACGATGTCTTACTAGTTATCATGCAACAAAACTGCCCCCTATTACGTCACCATTTCAAAAAACTTTCGCTTTTGTTCCCGCTCTCATGGGTCTTCCCCTTTCTTTTTCACTGCAAATTTTTCCCGTCCCACTTTAACTGACTGGCTCTGACCTCTTTTGTTTTTTTCTGCCTTCTTCTCTCTCTTCTCTTCCCCCTCCTTTTCTCCCCCTTTCTCTTCCCCTCTCTCTTCTCTTCTCTCTCCTCTCTCCCCTCCTCTTCTCTCTCTCTCTCACCACACACACACACCACCAAAACACCCACACACACACACACAACACACACAACACACACACACACACAAAACCCCACACACACACCCCACACACAACACACCCCCCCCCCACACAAAACAAAGCCAATCAACACTCCCAAAAGTGTCATCGAACGGGTTTCCCAATCCTAGGGGCCACAGCCCAAACAAAACTCATTGGTGTCCCCTCGAACTTTCCCAAAACCCGAGGGGCCCCACCAATCAACACGCATTGAGTGTCATGAACGTTCCGAAACCCCGAGGGGGCCACACAATCAACATCATTGAGTGTCTTTGAAGTTCCCAATCTTTAGGTGCCCAGCTAATCAAAAAGCATGGGGAAATGTGGAAATATTGGGCACCATAACGTATCAAACCCAAAGAAAATGCTTTGGAAAAAAATTTACGAAACCATTTTTGGAGAGCCTTCGCTCTTTTGACTTTAATTTTTGGGCTGTGAAGTCAGACGCAGTTTCTGCATACGATAAAAAAAGACCCGTAAAAGTTTTGAAATATGTCCCGTGAAGTTTTCTTTCCTTTGCAATTTGGGGGTCCTAAAGTCAGTTTGGTTTTTCAGAATCTTCTCATCCTTCCAAAATTGGGGGGGTCCTAAGAGTCAAATTTTCGAGAAGGGCATATCTCCCTTCAAATTTGGGGGTCCAAAATGTTTAGCTGTCCAGTGGATCTTATCTCCTTTCAAAAGGGAAAATCCCAAACAGTAAATGTTTTTAAATGTTTTTTTCCCTTTCAAATTGGTGGGGCCTATGAGTTAGATGGCCAGTGGAGTTTTTGTCTCCAATTTAAATTGGTGGTTTCCGGATTTAGATGGGTTTTGAGAAGTCTTAAACCCCCTTTTAATTGGGGGTCCTATGAGTTTGATGTCCGGGGGAGTCTTGTCCCCCATTCAAATTGGTGGTCCCGGAGTCAGATTTTTTAGAGAATCCCTTTTCCCCCTTTCCAAAATTGGGGTCCATGGGTTAGAAAGTCCGGTGGAGTCTTGTCTCCCTTTAAATTGGTGGTCCTAGGGGTCAGGAAAGTCCCGTGGAGTCTTGTCTCCCTTCAAAATTTGGTGGTCCTAGGAGGCAGATGGGGTTTTAAAAAGTTTTTATTTCCCTTTAAAACGGTGGGCCTAAGTCAATCTTTTTGAGAAGTCTTATCTCCCTTCAAATTGGTGGGCTTAATTTTCAGCTGTCCCGTGGGGTCTTATCCCTTTCCCAAATTTTAAAATCCCAAGAAAGTACAGATGTTTAGAAAAATCTTATCCCCTTTCCCCATTGGTGGTCCTAGGGGGTCAGATGTTTAGAGAAGTCCCATTTTCCCCTTTAAATTTTTTTTGGGCCCGGGCAGATGTTTAGAGAATCTTATCTCCCTTCAAATTGGTGGCCCTAAGAGTCCCAAAATTTTTGAGAAGTCTTGTCCCTTTCAAATTTTGGGGGTCCTGGGGTCAGATGTTTTTTAAAATCTTATCTCCCTTTAAATGGTGGCCCTAAGAGTCAACGGGTTTGAGACGTCTTTTTTCCCTATAAAATTTGGGGGTCCTTTTGAGTTTTGATGTTTAGAGAAGGTTTATCCCCTTCAAAATTTGGGCCCAAGAGGGCAGACGTTTTTGGGGAAGTCTTGTCTCCCTTTAAATTTTGGGGGGCCCTAGGATCAGACGTTTTTGGGGGAAGTCTTTCCCCCATTCAAATTTGGGGGTCCCAGGGTCGTGTCCGTGGAGTCTTGTCTCCTATCAAAATTTGGGGGTCCAGGAGTCAAAGTTTAAGGGAAATTTATCTCCCTTTAAATTTGGGGGCCCAAGAGTCAGGGCGTTTTTCAGGGAAATCTTGTCTCCTATCAAATTGGGGTCCTAGGAGTCTGAATGTTTAGAGAAGTCTTATCTCCCCCTTTAAAATTGGGGGCCCCAAGAGTCAGACGTTTAAAATCTTGTCTCCTATCAAAAAGGGGGTCCTAGGGGTAAAATGTTTAGGAGAAGTTTTGTCTCCTATCAAATTTGGTGGTTCCCAAGGCAGACGTTTTTTTTAGAAAATTTTATCCCCCTATCAAATTTGGGGGCCCAAAAAGCAGACGTTTAAGGGAAATCTTGTCCCCCTATCAAAAATTTGGGGTCCGGGGGGTCAGATGTCCAGGGAGTCTTGTCTCCTACAAATTGGGGGCCCCAAAAGTCAGGGCGTTTTGAGAAGTCTTAAACTCCAAACAAATTGGTGGCCCTTTTAAAAAAGACTTTAGAGAAAGGGCTTTTCTCCCCATCAAATTTTGGGGGCCAAAGGGGTCAGACGGGTTTTCAGAAGTCTTGTTCCCCTTTAAATTGGTGGCCCCAAAAGTAGGGCGTTTAGAGAAGTCTTAACCCTATCAAAATTGGGGGCCCTAAAGGGCAACGTTTTTGAGAAGGCTTTTTCTCCCTTTTCAAATTGGTGGGGCCCCAAGAGTTTAGAAATTTTTGAGAAAACTTATCTCCTGTCAAATTGGTGGTCCTAGGGGTCCGAAGTCCAGGGGGCAGTCTGTGCTATTGACCATTCCCCCCATTTTAGTTCCAGATCCAGCAGTGGTTTAACGGTCCCTTCCCCGAAGGTGGGGGTCAAGAGGGCTGGGGACTGTCCTCACAGGTCCCCCCTTTTCTGGGGGTGTTCCCTTTTTCCCGGGCCGGGTGTCGGGGGGTGTTTTCCCTTTTCCCCGGGGTGGGTTCTGGGGGTGTTTCCTTTTTCCCGGGGGGGCCCGGGGGTTTGGGGGTGTTTCCTTTTCCCCGGAGGGCCCCCTGTTGGGTTTTCCCCTTTCCCCGGGGCCGGGTGTCTGGGTTGTTTCCCTTTTCCCCGGGGCCGGGGGGTTTTGGGGGTGTTCCTTTTCCCCCCGGGGGCCGGTGTCCCGGGTAGTTTTGATCCTTTTTCCCCGGGGCCAGGTGTCTGGGTGTGTTCCCCTTTCCCCGGGGGCCGGGGGGGGGGGCTGGGTGTGTTTCCTTTCACGGGGGCCCGGGGGTCCCGCAGCTGCGAGAATAAACAAAAAAGACGGTGAGAGATAGGAGATATTTATTTTTGCCTTTTATTTGCAGAAAGTAAACAATCTGGAGGGGTGGGGTTTGTGGGGGGGGTGAAAAAAAGGGGGGGTGTGGGTGGGGTGGGGTGTTTTGTGTTGGGGGGTGTGTGTCGTGCGGTGTGTGGGTGTGTGCGTGTGTACGTGGTGTGTGTGTGTGGCTTTGTGTGTGTGTGTGGTGTGTGTGTGTGTGTGTGTGTGTGTGGTGTTTTGGGGTGTGTTTGGGGTGGTTTCCGGACGGGGGGGGAAAATTTTGTGGTATTGCTTAAATGCACCCAAATTTTATGTATTATTAGTCCCGGCTTAAAAAACACTTTGGTTATCCCTGCAATCATACAAAGCTTATGCACCCCTCATGCGGCACCTTCACCTCTCTCTGGGAATGAAGTCACGCATTCGTTTTTTTCCCAACAAACTGAGTAGAAGAAAAACAATTTCTTTTACTTTTTAAACAAACTGAAAAAAACCAATTACACAAAATGAAATGACAAAGTTTTAAAAGGTTTAATACTTCCCAATCCCGGGTTATATAAAAAAAAGACTTCTTACCTGGCCCGGTTTTTTTCACACACAACCACGCTTTTTACACCAACCAAAAAATTCTTTAAAAGCTCTTCCCCGTCTTCTTTAGCACCGCTTGATGGGGATGCCCTTTGTTGACTGGCTCCCCGGTTCAGGACTGGGTCTTCGTTTTGGGCGTCCTTTGGGGGCTCCCAAAAAGAGCTCTTCTTTTTTCGTCTCTTTTTCCCCCCCTGGGTTCAAATTTTTGTTTGTCTGTCTTTAACCCCCCCCTGGGTTCAAAAATTGTTTTCCTCCTTCCACTTGTGGGTTTTAAACCCAAAGACTTACGTCCATAAACCCCCAAACCCCGTTTTTCCGACCCCAAACGTCCTGCCCACCCTCTCTCCTCTCCTTTCTTTTCTTCTCTCTCTCTCTCCTCTCATGGTGGTCCTCTCCTCTCTCCCTTGTTCTCCCCATTTACATAGGGATGGAAACAAAGGATTCCCCCCTTTGGCCATGCCTTTGTCCAACTGCTTCTCAACCCCTTTTTTCAAAGTACCCTGAATTTTTCCAAATTTGCTACTTCCCTTTCCCCACATCAGCATTTTCAACCCCACCCCACCCAATTGATTAGCAAAAAAAACATTGGGGGACCCCGATGGCATCCCAAAATTTCCGCCGGGGCTTCGGAGGCCACTTTAACACAGTAATTTTTCTTAAAGAGGGCACGATAACAAAAGTCCACGCGCGTTCAAACCAACCTGACAATAGAACCAAAAACGGACCCCACGGCAAAACCTTGAAAGAGTCCAAGACTCCTCTTTCAATGGGCTGTTTACAAAAAACCTCACTGACGGTATTTACGCCCACTTTGGAAACACCCAGGGTTTTAGTGGTTACATCCCTCCCCCCCTTTTGCTTCGGGGAGGTCCGAATCCTCACTACCTTAGGTGCCATCTGTTTACCTGGGCCAAATTCGTCCTTTTCCCTTTAAAACAGTTCCCCACCCTGTGGGGATGGGGAAGGCACCTGGTTAAAAGGGGCTATTACCTATTTTATACTACATACAAAAGTCCCCCTTTTCCCTTTTAATGTTTTTAAAGCCTTTTGGGGAGTTTTTTTTCACCCCCCTTTGGGCAGGTGTGTGGGGTGTGTGTGTGTGTGTGTGTGTGTGTGTGGGGTGTGTGTGTGTGTGTGTGTGTGTGTGTGTGTGTGTGTGTGTGTGTGTGTGTGTGTGTGTGTGTGTGTGTGTGTGTGTGTGTGTGTGTGTGTGTGCGTGCGTTTGGAAAGAGGTTTTTTGCCACTGTCGTTGGACGGACATGTCATCCTCACGAAGGCTGGACGACTAAACGGTTCTGGTCGTCAGTAGGCGCTTGACAGAGGATCTTCTGTGAAGGTCTAGTCAGGGGAAATATCACTGGCACACAGGACGAGACAGTAAAAAACAGTGTGTTAACTTCCACCGTAAGGAAAACATCGTAACAAAGCATACTAGGACAGTAATCATGGAAAAAAACAGTGTGTCAGCTTCAACTGTGAAGAGAACATCGTAACAAAGCATACTAGCAATACAACCAGAGACAGAAAAAAAAGGGTGTAAGCTTCAACTGTAGAGATAACATTGCTAAAAGCCCAATCTGCCCCTGTAAGGTGCAGAAGACTTCGAACGAACTGGATGAAGGCTTTAGGCTGGTTCATGCTAACACACTTAAGAGGATGCAAGTTATATTGTTTAGATTTATTTCTTTAACCATCATTACTATTCAACCAGAAACGTCAGTCCCATTAATTCTGAGGTCACTGCTTACTTGAAAGCTTAAACAGCATCCGATTTTGTTTAATGCTATTAGCAAATTAATTCAACAGCACAAACGCCTTTCAATTCACATTCAAGTGCAAAAATAACATTGAAACCAAAGAACACTCACAAAGTTACCATGATTACAGTATTTACCGATTGATCTCATCACCCTACTCATCAACTGCCTACCTAACCCAACGGAGGCTATTTAGGAACAGACCTATCTGCTTAAACAACAGTGAGTATTATACCACAGCTTGCTGGGGCACAGATATGTCAGAGTGAGATTCCAGCCACTGTTCAAGTTTGGCTTCATTGGATTTCCTCCGTTTTTCTGCCAGTGTGTTGAAGGTATACATGAAGGGATTAATAGCAGAATTCAAGGGCAGTATAAATACAGCCAGTGCCACGTTTACCTCACCAGGGATGGGAATACCAGCCGACGACAACACCCCACACAGTCCAATGGGAAACCAGCACAGAAAATCTGTCACTGCAACACTGATCAGTCGCTGGGCTATGGTCATGTCCTGTGATACTTTGGTCGTATTTATCTTGAAAAGACTGTCCTGTATTGTCAAGTATATAAGCGCTTGACCAGCAGAGATAAATAAGAACAGAATAAAGTTAAGAACAATGAGTAGACTGAACGAGTATTCTTTCCCTTCAAAATCTTGCTTCGTGACTGGTAGTGGAATACAGATGCCTGTTTGACTGTAAAACTCCCAGTGTGACAGCATGGGGAGTGAAGGCAGCAAGGCCAGAATCCAACCAACAGACCAAGTCAACACACAGGCCACGGCTGCTGACATTCTCCCAAATCGCAAGGTGCTGAATGGAAAATGAAGGACCAGAAAACGATCCAGTGTGATCAGCCAGATGATCAGAGCTGACACTTCACTGGACAACAGACACAGAGAACCGGCCACTTTGCAGGCTATACTGTCTTTCCATGTATCATCAATATGGAGATATCGGCCACGGAACTGTTCATCAGCTATTCCGATGATTGCAATGTAGACGCCCATAAGAAAGTCAGCCAGCGTAAGGTTGAGGACAAACACACTGTATCCAGTCGACAAAGTCATGCTCTTAGACACTAATCGTGTAGAGAAACAAAAGACATTGCCGCTGATCGACAGACAAGCAGTCAGCCAAAGAATACTCCGATAGACCCATGATTGTAGTAAGTCTTCACATGAAGAAAGCTCGTCTTTGGGGGCACGACAAGAAATGTCATCAAAGTTACTTGAGAGAGTTTTAGGACAACATATTTTGTAGTTGTCTGTGGAAACAACACACAGATGGTGCAGATCTGTGAACATGTTCAATGGGAAAACGACCACTGGGCTGCCATCCATCAACAGTTCCTTTAGATGGGGTGTAAACCGAAATCCACTGGAAACTGACGGTATGAAGAGTGGTAAACGTCATGTTGAGCTTCCGCGTGTGAACGAATGGCGAAAAAACTCGGGAATCAAACACTGTAAGTGCAGTGAATGACAGATCTACTGACAGCAGGTTACTGTGCTGAACAACAAACGATGAATCAGTGTAGAGGGATGTGATGGGATTATGGGAAAGTGACAATGTTCGTAAATTGTACAACACAAGAGCAGCAGTCATATTCACGTGGTTCAACTCGTTCTCACTCAAATCTAGATACATGAGATTTGATAATTTTATGGAAGGGAAGACAGTCAATGAACACTGAGCAAGAACAAGATGAACAAGATAGCAAAGCTGGCTGACATCAGACAGTGTTATTCCAGAACTGGTGCCATCCAAATAGCGGATGTATGGGAACTGTATCATAGAGAAAGGCTGGTGACAAAGTAACGTGTGGCCTTGACACAGACAGCCCACAGGACAACTTGTGTCACACACTATTTCATCATCATGCATTGGACAGTGAGGCCAGCCATCACACAGGTGGTCAGTGTGTAGACAGGTTGTGGATGCTCTACACCTGAAGAATCCCGAACACATCATGTCCTCACAGCCATCTTCGTCCGTACGGTCTATACAGTCGTACATTCCATTGCATCGTGTGTAGACAGGCAGACAGTCATTGAAGTCACCAGGACAACGGTAATGGCTGTCAGGGCAGGACGCGTTGGAATACATTTGGGCTGAGTCAAACTCCCCTATGCCATCAAAACTGATCAGAGCAGGGGAGGGAAAAAATGGAATCATTTTCCAAATAGTCCTGTATAAAGTACAACTCTGTTCTTCCGAGTGATCCTGGCAATGGGGAGTTTGATCACACACCTTACTGTAAGGAAGACACTGACCATTAGTGCATGAGAACTTGTTGATACAAGCAGGATGTTTACAAAATGATTCATCACTGTTGTCTTGACAATCGTCTATGAAATTGCACACCAGGGAGTATGAAAGTGTGGTGATGTCACTACTGCAGATAAATGTATGTATCACCGTGGTGTGATTATCGGTTAAATATAACTGGTTGTTGTGGGACAAATGATGATGAAAATGACAAGAGGTATGTTCTTGACCACACTCTTTTAACTGATGAAAACCACACAGCAGAAATATGTAGGTCATATGACCATCATGGCAAAAAGCCATATGTTCCTTTTGCCATGGCAACACAGACTGAGTGTTGTTAAGAGAAACTGGTTTCATATGAAGTGGTTGTGCACGAGTCGTATTTGTCTGGAATGCACAGACTGTACGGATGAGAGCGTTTTGCATGTTATAGCTGTATACACAATATTGGGGCGCATATTCTATTGGGCACACAAACAAAGATTGAAAGCATAGTTTACGACCACGGTGTCGTCCTGGTGAAGCGTCAGCGCGAAAAGTGTGATAAAGCGCTATTCTCCCCTGAAGGGTTTCATGCCTGTACATAGGAGGCACTGACAGATCATTGCTAGTGACATCAACCCAAAAACCATCCAGCTTCTCCCCAACAATCCCCACTGTGTTTAAAACAATGCTAAACCAATCCAACACACACACAGGCGTAGTTGCAGACCCTCCCAAAGAACGACAGTGCTCATCAATTGTATTGTCAACGTTTCCTCCCCCTCTATGGAATCCAGACACATTGCGCTCTAGCGAATAGCACTGTCCACACATGGCTATCATGCCCTGACAGTCAGCACTGCTGAAGGGACAGTGTCCTGCTTCATCCCGTCCATCCTCACACTCTGTCTCCAAGTTGCATTCCACGTGGTGACGGAAACTGGAATAACTATCCACGGAACAGTTCCAGAAACCGCTGGGCAATATTGGAGGGGCTGTAGTTTCTGGAAGAAAGGTAAAGAAAAGTCGAAAGCATTGTGTCATGATACAGCAGCTTCTCCTGACTCTAAGACTCAGTTTGGTTGCGTTGTGTGCGCATGGGCAATTACGTCCAGCGTAATATTCATTCCATATCTCAATTTGCGTTTCTCTTGAAATGTTCATTGCCTGATCAAACTGCTGGAAATGACGATAAAGGGAAACCTCAATCCGATATGTCTTCGGTTTGAAACTAAGAATGACTGTATGTCTGTGTGGAACATTTACATTTCCCCACATAAAGTCAGGGCCGTCACCACTCACATTTCCTCTCACTGTCATGTAGCCAGACGACGACGATGTCATTACAACAAGCACGGGTCCGGATTCTTCTTGGATGTTGTCTTCTGCTGCCAGTCACAGAGGATTGACCAGGAGTTATGAATTGATAACAACATCACATATGGGAAACCAAAAGGGCACTGGGGAAATGTTATAAAGAGACAACAACATCACACATGGTAAACCAGAAGGGCACTGGGAAAATGTTATAAAGAGACAACAACATCACACATGGGAAACCAGAAGGGTACTGGGGAAATGTTATAAAGAGACAACAATATCACACACAGGAAACCAAAAGGGCACTGGGGAAATGTTATAAAGAAACAACATCATCACAGATTGGAAACCAAAAGGGCACTGGGGAAATGTTATAAAGAGACAACCACATCACACATGGGAAACCAAAAGGGCATGGGAAATGTAATAAAGAGACAACAACATCACACATGGGAAACCAAAAGGGCACTGAGAAATGTTATAAACAGACAACAGCATCACACATTGGAAACCAAAAGGGCACTGGGGAAATGTTATAAAAATACAACAACATCACACATTGGAAACCAAAACGGTACTGGGGAAATGTTGTAAAGAGACAACAACATCACACATTGGAAACCAAAAGGGCACTGGGGAAATGTTATAAAGAGACAACAACATCACAGATTGGAAACCAAAAGGGCACTGGGGAAATGTTATAAAGAGACAACAACATCACATATGGGAAACCAAAAGGGCACTGGGGAAATGTTATAAAGAGACAACCACATCACACATGGGAAACCAAAAGGGCACTGGGGAAATGTTATAAAGAGACAACAGCATCACACATTGGAAACCAAAAGGGCACTGGGGAAATGTTATAAAAGGACAACAACATCACACATTGGACACCAAAAGGGTACTGGGGAAATGTTATAAAGACACAACAACATCACACATGGGAAACCAAAAGGGCACTGGGGAAATGTTATAAAGAGACAACAACATCACAGATTGGAAACCAAAAGGCCACGGGGAAATCTTATAAAGAGACAACAACATCACACATGGGAAACCAAAAGGGCACTGGGGAAATGCTATAAAGAGACAACAACATCACACATGGGAAACCAAAAGCGCACTGGGGAAATGTTATATTGAGACAACAACATCACACATTGGAAACAACCAAAAGGGCACTGGGGAAATGTTATAAAGAGACAACCACATCACACATTGGAAACCAAAAGGGCACTGGGGAAATGTTATAAAGAGACAACATCACACATGGGAAACCAAAAAGCGCACTGGGGAAATGTTATAAAGACACAACAACATCACACATGGGAAACCAAAAGGGCACTGGGGAAATGTTATAAAGAGACAACAACATCACACATGGGAAACCAAAAGGGCACTGGGGATATGTTATAATGAGACAACATCACACACAGGAAAACAAAAGGGCACTGGGGAAATGTTATAAAGAGACAACAACATCACACATGGGAAACCAACAGGGCACTGGGGAAATGTTATAGACAACAGCATCACACATCGGAAACCAAAAGGGCACTGGCCAAAAGTAATGAACTGACAACAATATAAAAACATATGAAAAATTGGGAAACGTTTAAGGTAACTACACCACAATCAAGTGTAGGAAACTAGATGAGCACCGGGAGAGCTCCATGACACCCAGCAACGCAACATCAAACAGAGGACCGTAGATCAGCACTGGGTAATGAACTGACAACATCAAACACAGGACCGTAGATCAGCACTGGGTAAGTGGGAT
This sequence comes from Conus ventricosus, assembly GCA_018398815.1. Lineage (NCBI taxonomy): Eukaryota > Metazoa > Mollusca > Gastropoda > Neogastropoda > Conidae > Conus > Conus ventricosus. Next base: position 98,235,360 of record CM031606.1, read on the forward strand.
GAACTGACAACATCAAACACAGGACCGTAGATCAGCACTGGGTAAGTGGGATGAACTGACAACATCAAACACAGGACAGTAGATGAGCACTGGGTAAGTGGGATGAACTGACAACATCAAACACAGGACAGTAGATCAGCACTGGGTAAGGGAGATGAACTTACAACATCAAACACAGGACAGTAGATCAGCACTGGGTAAGTGGGATCAACTGACAACATCAAACACAGGACAGTAGATCAGCACTGGGTAAGTGGGATGAACTGACATCATCAAACACAGGACAGTATATCAGCACTAGGTAATGAACTGACAACATCAAACACAGGACAGTAGATCAGCACTGGGTAATGAACTGACAACATCAAACACAGGACCGTAGATCAACACTGGGTAAGTGGGATGAACTGACAACATCAAACACAGGACAGTAGATCAGCACTAGGTAATGAACTGACAACATCAAACACAGGACAGTAGATCAGCACTGGGTAATGAACTGACAACATCAAACACAGGACCGTAGATCAGCACTGGGTAAGTGGGATGAACTGACAACATCCTGAGGTGCCACAGCCAATCAACACTCACTGAGTGTCACCGAACGTTCCGAATCCTGAGGTGTCACAGCCAATCAACACTCATTGAGTGTCATCGAACGTTCCGAATCCTGATGTGTCACAGCCAATCAACACTCATTGAGTGTCATCGGACGTTCCGAATCCTGAGGTGTCACAGCCAATCAACACTCACTGAGTGTCATCGGACGTTCCGAATCCTGAGGTGCCACAGCCAATTAAAACGCATGGGACTGTGGACACATCGGGCACCATAACGTATCAGAACCAATCAAAATGCTCCTAACATTCAAGAAACCATTTCTGAGAGCCTCTTGCACTGATGACATCATTCTGGGGCTGTGAAGGCAGCACGCAGTTTTTGCATGCGATGAACAGACCCGTAATAAGTATGACTGATGTCCCGTGAAGTTTTCTCTCCTTTGAAATTGGTGGTCCGAAGAGTCAGATGGTTTACAGAAGTCTTATCTTCCTTCCAATTGGTGGTCCGAAGAGTCAGATGGTTTTCAGAAGTCTTATCTTCCTTCCAATTGGTGGTCCGAAGAGTCAGATGGTTTTCAGAAGTCTTATCTTCCTTCCAATTGGTGGTCCGAAGAGTCAGATGGTTTTCAGAAGTCTTATCTTCCTTCCAATTGGTGGTCCTAACAGTCAGATGATTTTCAGAAGTCTTATCTTCCTTCAAATTGGTGGTCCTAACAGTCAGATGGTTTACAGAAGTCTTATCTTCCTTCCAATTGGTGGTCCGAAGAGTCAGATGGTTTTCAGAAGTCTTATCTTCCTTCCAATTGGTGGTCCGAAGAGTCAGATGGTTTTCAGAAGTCTTATCTTCCTTCCAATTGGTGGTCCGAAGAGGCAGATGGTTTTCAGAAGTCTTATCTTCCTTCAAATTGGTGGTCCGAAGAGTCAGATGGTTTTCAGAAGTCTTATCTTCCTTCCAATTGGTGGTCCGAAGAGTCAGATGGTTTTCAGAAGTCTTATCTTCCTTCCAATTGGTGGTCCGAAGAGTCAGATGGTTTACAGAAGTCTTATCTTCCTTCCAATTGGTGGTCCGAAGAGTCAGATGGTTTTCAGAAGTCTTATCTTCCTTCCAATTGGTGGTCCGAAGAGTCAGATGGTTTTCAGAAGTCTTATCTTCCTTCCAATTGGTGGTCCTAAGAGTCAGATGGTTTACAGAAGTCTTATCTTCCTTCACATTGGTGGTCCTAAGTGTCAGCTGTCCAGTGGAGTCTTACCTCCTTTCAAATTGAAAGTCCTAAGAAACAGATGTTTAGAAAAGTCTTATCCCCTTTTCAATTGGTGGTCCTAGGAGTCAGATGTCCAGCGCAGTCTGTGCTATTGACCATTCCCTCCATGTAGTTCCAGATCCAGCAGTGTCTCAACGGTCGTCCTCTGAAGGTGGAGGTCAGAGAGGTGCTGTGAGCTGTCCTCACAGGTCCCTTGTCTGGGTGTGTTCCTTTGCCAGGGGCCGGTTGTCTGGGTGTGTTCCTTTCCCAGGGGCCGGGTGTCTGGGTGTGTTCCTTTCCCAGGGGCCGGGTGTCTGGGTGTATTCCTTTCCCAGGGGCCGGGTGTCTGGGTGTGTTCCTTTCCCAGGGGCCGGTTGTCTGGGTGTGTTCCTTTCCCAGGGGCCGGGTGTCTGGGTGTGTTCCTTTCCCAGGGGTCGGGTGTCTGGGTGTGTTCCTTTCCAGGGGCCGGGTGTCTGGGTGTGTTCGTTTCTCAGGGGCCAGGTGTCTGGGTGTGTTCCTTTCCCAGGGGCCGGTTGTCTGGGTGCGTTCCTCTCCCAGGGGCCGGGTGTCTGGGTGTGTTCCTTTCCAGGGGCCGGGTGTCTGCAGCTGAGAGAATAAACACACAAGTCTGTGAGAGTAAACACCATCAAGGATAAAGCATTTTAACCTTTCATTTGCAGAAAGTAATCAATCTGGATGCTGTGTGAGTGTGTGTGTGTGTGTGTGTGTGTGTGTGTGTGTGTGTGTGTGTGTGTGTGTGTGTGTGTGTGTGTGTGTGTGTGTGTGTGTGCGTGTGCGTGTGTGTGTGGAAAGAGTTATTTTGCCACTGTCGTTGGACGGACATGTAACCCTCACGCAGGCTGGACGACCTAAACGGTTGTGGTCGTCAGTAGGGGCTTGACAGAGGAGATGAGGAACTCTTGTGAAGGTCTAGTCAGGGGAAATGTCTCTGACACGCAAGACGAGACAGAAAAAAAAACAGTGTATAAACTTCCATTGTAAGGAACATATCGTAACAAAGGATACTAGCACAGTAAACGCTGAAAGAAAAAAAAACAACAGTGTATAAACTTCCATTGTAAGGAACATATCGTAACAAAGGATACTAGCACAGTAAACGTTGAAAGAAAAAAAAACAGTGTGCAAACTTCCATTGTAAAGAGAACATCGTAACAAAGCATACTAGCACAATAAACATAGGGGACAAAAACACAAATAAACTTCCACCGTAAAGAGAACATTGTAACGAAGCATACTAGCACAGTAATCATAGGAAAATCAAACAGTGTGTAAGCTTCAACTGTACAGATAGCATTGTAACAAAGCACACTAGCACAGTAAACATACATATAAAAAACCCAGTGTGTAAGCTTCAACTGCAGAGATAACATTGTTAAAAGCCCAGTCTGCCCCTGTAAGGTGACGAAGACTTCTAAGGAACTAGATGAAGGCTTTAGGCTGTTTGATGCTTACGCACTTAACAGGATGCAAGTTATATTGTTAAGATTTATTTCTTTAACCATCATTACTATTCAACCAGAAACGTCAATCCATTAATTCTGAGGTCACTACTTACTTGAAAGCTTAAACAGCATCCAATTTTGTTTAATGTTATTAGCAAATTAATTCAACAATACAAACGCCTTTTCAATTCATATTCAAGTGCAAAAATAACATATTACCAACAAACACTCACAAAGTCACCATGATTACAACATTTACCAATTGATCTCATCTACCTACTCACCCTACTTAACCAGCAAAGGCTACTTAGGAACAGACAAACAGACTAGAGACAGGTTCAATTCTTCAAACACAAATCGTCCTGAGATTGTCTGATTTGAAATGAACCCATTAATCTGAACACTGTTTGTAAACTCTGTTGTTTTGAGACTCCCCTCATCACTGTGTGAAGTTGGAGAGAGTGAGTCAGGTACCTGCACCTCTGGACAGTTCTACGAACGACTGGCCGCCATGTTGGGGTGCAGGCGTTCTGTACTGATGACCGACACCAACAGTTCCTGTACAGACACACTGGAGGTGTTCAGCCTGCACCAAGCAGACGTCAACAGTTCCTGCTACAGACACACTGGAGGTGTTCAGCCTGCACCAAGCAGACGTCAACAGTTCCTGCTACAGACACACTGGAGGTGTTCAGCCGGCCCCAAGCAGACGTCAACAGTTCCTGCTACAGACACACTGGAGGTGTTCAGCCTGCCCCAAGCAGACGTCAACAGTTCCTGCTACAGACACACTGGAGGTGTCCAGCCTGCACCAAGCAGACGTCAACAGTTCCCGCTACAGACACACTGGAGGTGTTCCGTCTGCACCAAGCAGACGTCAACAGTTCCTGCTACAGACATCCTGGAGGTGTTCAGCCTGCACCAAGCAGACGTCAACAGTTCCTGCTACAGACACACTGGAGGTATTCAGCCTGCACCAAGCAGACGTCAACGGTTCCTGCTACAGACACACTGGAGGTGTTCAGCCTGCACCAAGCAGACGTCAACCGTTCCTGCTACAGACACACTGGAGGTGTTCAGCCTGCACCAAGCAGACGTCAACAGTTCCCGCTACAGACACACTGGAGGTGTTCAGCCTGCACCAAGCAGACGTCAACAGTTCCTGCTACAGACACACTGGAGGTATTCAGCCTGCACCAAGCAGACGTCAACGGTTCCTGCTACAGACACACTGGAGGTGTTCAGCCTGCACCAAGCAGACGTCAACAGTTCCTGCTACAGACACACTGGAGGGTGGAGGTGTTCAGCCTGCACCAAGCAGACGTCAACAGTTCCTGCTACAGACACACTGGAGGTGTTCAGCCTGCACCAAGCAGACGTCAACGGTTCCTGCTACAGACACACTGGAGGTGTTCAGCCTGCACCAAGCAGACGTCAACCGTTCCTGCTACAGACACACTGGAGGTGTTCAGCCTGCACCAAGCAGACGTCAACAGTTCCTGCTACAGACACACTGGAGGTGTTCAGCCTGCCCCAAGCAGACGTCAACAGTTCCTGCTACAGACAAACTGGAGGTGTTCAGCCTGCCCTAAGCAGACGTCAACAGTTCCTGCTACAGACACACTGGAGGTGTTCAGCCTGCACTAAGCAGACGTCAACAGTTCCCGCTACAGACACACTGGAGGTGTTCCGCCTGCACCAAGCAGACGTCAACAGTTCCTGCTACAGACATCCTGGAGGTGTTCAGCCTGCACCAAGCCGACGTCAACAGTTCCTGCTACAGACACACTGGAGGTATTCAGCCTGCACCAAGCAGATGTCAACAGTTCCTGCTACAGACACACTGGAGGTGTTCAGCCTGCACCAAGCAGACGTCAACAGTTCCTGCTACAGACACACTGGAGGTTGGAGGTGTTCAGCCTGCACCAAGCAGACGTCAACAGTTCCTGCTACAGACACACTGGAGGTGTTCAGCCTGCACCAAGCATACGTCAATAGTTCCTGCTACAGACACACTGGAGGTGTTCAGCCTGCAACAAGCAGACGTCAACAGTTCCTGCTACAGACACACTGGAGGTGTTCAGCCTGCACCAAGCAGACGTCAACAGTTCCTGCTACAGACACACTGGAGGTGTTCAGCCTGCACCAAGCAGACGTCAACAGTTCCTGCTACAAACACACCGGAGGTGTTCAGCCTGCAACAAGCAGACGTCAACAGTTCCTGCTACAAACACACTGGAGGTGTTCAGCCTGCACCAAGCAGACGTCAACAGATGTGTCGCCATCCTACGGGTAATGAGCCCGATTTCTAAATCAGATTCCTCAACTTCTTGCTCAGGAATCCAAAGTCCCAACATTAGTATGTTGACCCTTGCTCACACAACGTCCACAACCAGTCAGTGAGACAAAAAAAAGAGTCTCCCTTTTAATTAGCAGCTACGCTTCTAAAAATTATTTCCATACAGATTATTTCTACTTTTCACTGAAAAAAAAAACAACCCAGAAACAAAATTTTTCAGATCATAACCCCACGCCCAAAAACATTTTTTTCCTTTCACTTTTCCCTCTCATCCCACACACAGAAAAAACAGTTCATAGAGTTTCCGATCATCAAGCCCAATAACCTTTTGCCCTTTGTTCAGCCCCAAACCCCCGTCCCCCCCCTTTCAAACCTCCATTCCTTTTGTGCCGACAAATACCAGAGCAAACTGAGGATATTGGGACACAGATGGCCTATATATGTTAGAACCGATCCTAAAAATTCATTTAACAGTGTGTTCACATTTTGTGAAAAGAAAAAAAAAATTTTGCATTGCTTTGTTTCTCTTTTTAATCGTTTAAAAAACAACAGTGAGCATTATACCCGTTTCTGGGGCACGGGGGAAAGTCAGAGTAGATTCCACCACTGTTGAATTTGGGCTTCAGGATTCCCCTTTTTTCTGTCAGGTTTTTAAAGGGTATACAAAAGGGATTAATAGCAGAATTCAAGGCATAAAATACACCCGGCCACTTTCCCCTCACCGGGAACATTTACATTTCCCCCAAAAATCACCGTCACCACTCACATTTCCTCCACTGTCTTAAAGCCAGACACGACGATGTCTTTACAAAAACACGGGCCCGGATTCTTCGGATTTTCTTCTCTCCCAGTCACAGAGATTGACCGGAGTTAGAATTATAACAACTCAATATGGGAAAAAAAAAAAAAAAAAAAAAAAAGGGCACTGGGAAATTTTAAAAAAGAAACAACACAAAAGGGAAACCAAGGGCATGGGAAAATGTTAAAAAGGACAACAAAACAAAAGGGGGAAACCAAAAAAGGGAACGGGGAAATGTTATAAAGAGACAACAAATCCCACGGGAAAACCCAAAAGGGACGGGGGGAAATTTATAAAGAAACAACATCACAAATTTGGAAACCCAAAAAGGGCACGGGAAATTTTATAAAGAGAAAACCACATCAACAGGGAAACCAAAAGGGCCGGGGGGAAATGTAAAAAAGAGCAACACATCACACAGGGGAAAACCCAAAAAGGGGGCACTGAGAAATGTTATAAACGACAACCATCACCTTTGGGAAACCAAAAAAGGCACGGGAAAGTTATAAAAAGACAACAACATCAACATTTGGAAACCAAAACGGACGGGGAAAATTTTTGTAAAGAACAAAACCACACATTAAACCCAAAAAGGGACGGGGGAAATTTATAAAAGACAACAACATCACAGTTTGGGAAACCAAAGGGCCGGGGGAAATGTTAAAGAACAACAACATCACACAGGGAAACCCAAAAAGGGAAACTGGGGAAATGTTATAAAAAAAAACCCACATCACACAGGGAAACCAAAAAGGGGCACTGGGAAATTTTTAAAAAGAGAAAACGCATCAACAGGGAAAACCCAAAAGGGCACGGGGAAATTTATAAAAAGACAAAAACACACCATTGGACCCCCAAAAGGGTACGGGAAATTTATAAAGAACAAAAACATCAACAGGGAAACCAAAAGGGCAGGGGGAAAATGTTTAAAGAGAAACAACATCACAGTTTGGGAAAACCAAAAGGCCAGGGGGAAATTTTATAAAGAGAAAAACAACTCACACAGGGGAAACCCCAAAGGCACGGGAAATGCTAAAAAGGGAAAAACAACACACCAGGGGAAACCAAAAGCGCACGGGGGAAATTTATATGAGACAAAAAACACACACAGGGGAAAAACCAAAAGGGCAGGGGAAATGTTAAAAGAGAAAACCACATCACACTTTGGAAACCAAAAAGGGCACTGGGGAAAAAAATTTAAAAGACAAATCAACAGGGAAACCAAAAACGACGGGGGAAATGTTATAAAGACACAAAACATCACACAGGGAAACCAAAAGGGCACTGGAAAATGTTAAAAGAAAACAACAACATGACACAGGGGAAAACCCAAAAGGGCAGGGGGGATAGTTATAATGAGACAACATCACACACAGGAAAACAAAAGGGCCTGGGGAAATGTTATAAAGAACAAAAACACACACAGGGAAAAACCCCAAAAGGGGCACGGGGGAAATGTTATAACAACACATCAAAATTCGGAAACCCAAAAAGGGCACGCCAAAATAATAAAATGACAACAATAAAAAAACATATGAAAAATTGGGGAAACGTTTAAAGGGTAATACACCACAATAATGTGGGAAAACTAGATAGCACCGGGGGAGCCCCAGACACCCAGCAACGAAACATCAAACAGAGGACCGTAGATCAGCAGGGGTAATGAACTAAAACACAAAACGGGACCGTAGATACACTGGTAAGTGGGATAACGACAACATCAAACACGGGACCGAGATAGCACTGGTAAGTGGGATAAACAACATAAACACAGGACAGTAGAGGCACTGGTAAGTGGGATGAACGCAACATCAAACCGGACGAAAACAGCATGGGAAAGGGGGGATGAACTTAAAACATCAAACACAGGACAGTAGATCAGCACTGGGTAATGGGATCAACTGACAAAAACAAAAACAGGACAGTAGATCACACGGGGGAATGAACTACAACATAAAAACCACGGACAGTAGATCAGCCTGGAAATAAAAATGCAACACAAACACGGGGCCCTTTAATCACATGGGTAAGTGGGTTAACTGACAACACAAACACAGGCAGTAATCAGCACTGTGTAATGAACTGACAACATCAAACCAGGACGTAGATCAGCCTGGTAATGAACGACAACATAAAAACACAGGCCGAGATCACACGGGTAATGGGATAAAACTGACAACATCAAACACAGGCAGTAGATCAGACTGGGAAAAGAACTGACAACACAAACCAGGACGTAGATCGCACGGGGAAATAAAATGAAACATCAAACCGGGACCGTAGACCAGGGGGTAATGAACTACAACATAAAACACAGGACAGTAATCAGCACGGGGTAATGAACTGACAACATCAAACCAGGACAGTAGATCAGCACGGGGTAATGACTGACACATCAAACACAGGACCGAGATCCACGGGGTAAGGGGGATGAACTGACAACATCAAACACGGGAAAGAGATCAGCAGGGGGAAAGAATGACAACATCAAACACGGGACAGAAGATCAGCACTGGGAATGACGACAAACCAAAACACGGACAGAAATCAAATGGGAAAGGGGGATGAACGGAAAACTAAAACACAGGACAGTAATAGCACTGGGTACTGAACTGACAAACATAAAAACAGGACGTAATCAGCACGGGGTAATAAACTAAAACACAAACACGGGACAGTAATCACACGGGTAAGGGGGAAAAAACTACAACATAAAACACAGGACAGTAGATCAGCACTGGGTAATGAACTGACAACATAAAACACGGGACGAAATTCAGCATGGAATGAACGACAACATCAAACACAGACCGAATCACACTCGGTAAGTGGGATGAACTGACAACATCAAACACAGGACAGTAGATCACAGGGTAATAAACTCAACATAAAACCGGGACATAGATCACATGGGAAAAGGGGATGAATGACAACATCAAACACGGGACAGAGATCACACGGGGTAAGAACTGAAAACACAAAACACAGGACAGTAGATCGCATTGCAAATAAAATACAACATAAAACCGGGACCGTAACAGCACTGGTAATGGGAAAAACGACAACAGCAAAACACAACAGTTCAGCACGGGAAATGAACTGACACCCAAAAAAGGACAGTAATCAGCACGGGGTAAGGGGGATGAACTGAAAACATAAAACACGGGGACAGTGATCAGCACGGGGTAATAAACTGACAACATCAAAAAAGGACAGTAGATCAGACTGTGTAATGAACTAAAAAACATCAAACACGGACAGTAGATCAGCACTGGGTAATGAACTGACAACACAAACAGGCAGTAATCACACGGGAAAAGAACTGAAAACACAAACCCCAGCCCCATAATAAGCACTGGTAAGGGGGAAAAAAAGAAACATCAAACACTACAAAGACAGCACTGGTAATGAATGACAACACAACACGGCATAAAAAGCACGGGGAAAATGAACTGACCAAAACATGACAGTAACACACTGGGTAATGAACTACAACATCAAAACAGACAGTAGACAGCACTGGGTAATGAACGACAACACAAACACAGGACATAGTCAGCACGGGGTAATGGGAAAAAGACAACACAAACACGGGACAGAGATCACACTGAGTAATGAACTGACAACATAAAACACAGGACCGAATCCAGGGGGTAATGGGATAAAATGCAACATCAAACACAGACATAGATCACATTTAAGAACTGACAACATCAAACACAGGACAAGATCAGCACTGGGTAATGAACTGACAACACAAACACGGGACCGTAGATCACACGGGGTAATGGGATAACTGACAACATAAAACACGGGACAGTAGATCAGCAGGGGGTAATAAACGACAACCAAACACAGGACAGTAGATCAGCACTGGGTAATGAACTGACAACATCAAACAAGGACCGTAATCACAGGGGAATAAAACTGACAACATCAAACACAGGACATAGCACACTGGAATGACGCAACACAAACACAGGAAGTAGATCAGCAGGGGGTAATAAAACTACAAAACAAACACGGGACCGTAATCAGCACGGGGAAAGGGGGATGAACTGACAACATCAAACACGGGAAAGTAATCAGCAGGGGTAAAGAATGAAAACACAAACACAGGACGAAGATCAGACGGGAATGAACCCCAACATCAAACACGGACGAATCAGCATGGGTAAGGGGGATAAACTGACAAATAAAACCCAAAACAGTAGATCACACTGGGAACTGAACTGAAAACAAAACCCGGACAGTAATCAGCACGGGGAAAAGAACTGAAAACATCAAACACAGCAGAAAGTAGCACTGGAAGGGGGAGAACTGACAAAAACAAACACAGGACAGTAGAACAGCACTGGGTAAGAACTACAACATCAAACACAGGACAGTAGTCAGCACGGTAATGAACTGACAACAAAAACACAGGCCCGTAGATCAGCCACTGGGAAAAGGGGATGAACTGACAACATCAAACACAGGACAAGACAGCACTGGGTAAGAATGACAACACAAACACGGGGACAGTAGATCACAGGGGGTAAGGGGGATAACTGACAACATAAAACACAGGACGTAATCACACTGGGTATGAACTGAAACATCAAACACGGGACAGTGATCAGCACTTTGCTAATGAATCAACACAAACACAGGAACGTAGACAGCACTGGTAAGGGGAAACTGACAACCAAACACGGGACAGAATCGACTGGGTAATGAACTGCACCATAAACACAGGACAGTAGATCACCCTGGGTAAGGGGGATGAACGACAAATCAAACCGGGAAGTAGTCAGCACGGGGGGGGGAAATAAACTGAAAAACATAAAACCAAGGACAGTAATCAGCACTGTGTAATAACTGACAACATAAAACGGGGAAAGGGAATCAGCCGGGGGAAATAACTGACAACCAAACACGGGGACAGTAATCACACTGGGTAATGAATGACAACATCAAACACAGGACAGTAGATCAACTGGGTAAGGGGAAAAAAACTGCAACACAAACACATACAGAAATCAGCAGGTAATGAACTAAAAACATAAAAACACGACAAGATCAGCACGGGGTAATGAACACACAAACACATGACAGTAGATCACAGGTAATGAACACAACATCAAAAAAGGGACGAATCGGCACGGGGTAAGAACTGAAAAATCAAACACAGGACGTAGATCAGCACGGGAAAGGGGGAAAACTGACAACATCAAACACAGGACAGTAGATCACACTGAGTAATGAACGACAACATAAAAACCGGGACCGTAGATACCTTTGGTAAGGGGGGTAAAATGAAAAACACAAAACAGGACATAATCAAACTGGGTAATGAACTGACAACATCAACAAGACAGTAGTCAGCACGGGGAAGAACTGACAACATAAAAACACAGTACAGTAGATCAGAGGGGTAAGTGGGAGAATGCAACATAAAACACAGACATAGACAGCACGGGTAATGAACTACAACACAAACACAGGACAGAGATCAGCCTGGCAAAATGAACTGCAACATCAAACACAGACCGTAGATCAACTGGTAATGAACGACAACAAAAACACAGGACAGTAGATCCACTGGGAATGAACTGACAACATCAAAACGGGAAAGAATCACACGGGGTAATGAACTGAAAAAAACAAACAAGGACAGAGATCAGCACTGAGTAAGGGGGTGAACTGAAACACAACACAGACAGTAGATCCACTGGGAATAAACTGACAACATCAAACACGACAGGAGATAGCACGGGGAAAAGAACTGACAAATCAAACACAGGACATTTAGATCGCACTGAGTAATGAACGACAACATCAACAAGGGACAGGAGATCAGCATGGGTAAGAACTGAAACATCAAACACGGAAAAGATCAGCAGGGGGAAGGGGTGAACTGGTTATCAGCAAAAAAACTAGAACCTTAGAAGGCTTTTGGGGGTAATGGACTGCTTTCATCAGAAACAGGAAAACTAGAAAGACTCTGAGACGTGTTGACAGATATATTTCTCCGGTCTAAAATTTTGGGGGACCTTGGCCCGGAACGGGTGAACCAAAAAAACGGTTGATCTTTCCCTAACGTACTCACCTGCTTTTGTGTTTTTTGGGTGAGTGGGGTTTTTCCCTTCTTATAAAAAGCTACGGGCCCGAGCAACACTTCCAAAGACCCGGGGGAAACTGAAGGGTTGTCCTTGCGATCAGGTATTTCCAAAAAGTTAAATGGAATTAAAGGGTTTTGCTAAGAAGAAATTTTTTTCTACAGGTACTGTGTTTGTTTCAGCTCTTAGAAAGGCCAAAAAATTTGATTGTGCCTTTCTTAATCTTGTGATTTGACGAGAACCGGGTGACAGCGGGAAGGTGTATTATGAATGGTAATCGAGACGTGGATGAGAAAAGGAGTGAGCTTAAGAAGAAAGAAATGTATACTTGTATGTGTTCGTGGGAAAAACAAAACTAATAAATCAACATTATTTGGAAAAAAAAATTTTTTCATCTTTCCTTAAAAATTTTAATGAATATGTTTGTGACTCGAAGTGAGCAATGACAATGATTGTGCATAATTATTGAAAAAAGTAAATGATTTCCGTGGGAAGGGTTAAAGATTTTGTTTTAAGTTCTTTTCGAAAAAAGGATGAATGGAAACCGTTCCTTCAGATGCCATTGGACAGTCTAGTAATGATGATGAATATTTTTTCTTGAAAAAAGGGAGAACGGGAAATCATTCGTTGATAGTAATTGACCCTCTTGTATGGGGTGGGGGAGAAAGAAAAAACTCTTTTTTTGATACTTTGCTTTGAAAGTGGTTTTTTTTGTGGGAAACCTTTCCTCAATTATTTAAAATGAAATTTTAAAGGAGGGGTTTTTTTGCTGGGTGCATCCCTGTATTTAACTTAGTAGGGGGGTTTTTTATGGGGATTTGCCCCCCTGATTTCCAAAGAAAGTATTAGTGAAAGGGGAGCGTGACCAAACACAACTATAAAAATTGGAAGTAGGCAATAATCAAGGTAGCTATCAGTTGCTCAGGGGTCGGGAAGCCCTGTGTCCGACCTGGAATTTACTGCCATTCGGGTGTGCGTCAGCCTGGGCCCCGCCCCTGTGTCCATCCCGAAATGTGGGAGACTGACCGGTGGTCAGTAGAATGTGTGTGCACGCCCAAACCCGGGGGTGCGTGCACCTGGCCCAGCCACCGTTCTGCCCCATGGGGGAGTGGGGAGGCTGACCGATGGTCAGCGAACGTGTGTTTCTTCTGTCGCATGGGATCCCCGGAAGGGTTACACGAACGTTTCCGTAGTGGTTTCTGACTGGTGAAGATGGGGATCGGGGCCGGGCCGGTAAGTTAGACTGATGCAGTGAACTGCTTAGGTGCCAGCTTGGCCTGTCAAGAAACCAAAATGTTTGAAAGATCGAGTGTAATTAGGGGCGTTGCACGCCCTTTTGGTGGTGGGATGAATTGATTGTATTCCCGCTTGTTCTTTTATTATATGTTTTGTATATGATTTGATGGTTCAGGCAGCACAGAAAAAACGAAAAGAAACTTACTTTTTTCCCACTGTCTGTTTATTGTGGTGTGGTAATTTGGGAAAAAAGGCGAACACCATCCAGCCTCTTCAATTAGAGTCAACAGCAAACCAGCACTGCACACCATCCCTAACAATGGAATGGATTTAACAAGAAAATAACGAGGGCTGCTGCCAGAAACCCAAAGGGTCTAAATTTTTAATAGTTTAAGGAGACGAATTTTAAACTTTCAGCGGTTGTAGCATGAAAACAAATTAAGTAAGCGCCTCAAAGGTTTATACAAAATAAATCAATATCATTTCTGGTATCATTTTTTGAACTTGCATTTATCTTTTTTGCTAATGTAAACAAATACTTCAAAACATGCATTTCGACAGCTGAAAGGCCAGGATCAGGGACAACCCGAAGCCAGTATCTAAAGAATAGGTTTTGCCAAAAACCGTACTGAAAAACGTTTCCACGATGAAGACAGCAAAAAACAAAATACTGATGATCTTGGGTTTTTACAAGCTCAAAGCGCCCTGAGCTAGGACGACCCGAAACCAGTATCTCAAATACCAAATTTTGGGAAAGTTTGTACAGAAAAAAACATTTCGTCAGAAAGTAATTTCAGGGAAAATCGTATTTGAGTACGGGGCTTCGAGGTACATGACAGGCTCCCTTTTTAACAAAAGGGTGGGCCCAAAACGGTTTTGTTGTTGTTTTTTTGTTCTCTGAATTTTTTTTAGTCACAAATGCCTGACAGACCTGATTTCCTCCTCCATTGGGTTTAGCTTTTTTTTTGTATTGTGAAGAATGTAAAACATGTTGTTTGGGTGTGGGCACAGTCCCATATATTCGCATGCGCATTGTTGTGGTGTGTGGTGTGTGTGTGTGTGTGTTGTGTTTTTGTGTGGTTGGGGTTTGTGGGTGTGTTGTGTGTTGTGTGGTTTTGTGTTTGTGTGTGTGTGTGTGTTGTGTGTGTGTGGGGTTGTGTTGTTTGATGGTGCCATCATGTTGTGCCTTTGTGTGGTTTGGGGTGTGGTGTGTGTGGTTGGGGGGGGTTGTGTGTTGTGTGTTGGGGTGGTTTTTGGGGTGTGTGTGTGTGTTGTGTGTGTTTAATTTTATGTGTGCGCATGCATGTGTGTGTCTTGTGTTTGTGTGTGTGTTGTGTGTGGTTTGTGTGTTTGGTGTTGGGGTGTTGTGTGGTTTTTGTGTGTTGTGTGTGTGGTGTTTATTTGTAGTGTGCGCATCATGGGTGCTCTTTTTTGTGTATGTGTTGTGTGGTGGTGTTGGTGTGGTTGGTGTTGTGTTGTGTGTGTGTGTGGGTGTGTGTTTGTGTGTTGTGGTGTGTGTGTGTTGGTTTTGTACCGCAATGGTGCGTCCCACTGTGGGGTTTTATTATAATGAAAAGGGTATGTTCTAGCAAAGAAGACAAAACATCACAGATTCGCATTTTTTTAAAAATCTCTATGTCGTGCAAGAGTGCCATACTTTGGCAGAAAAAGACAATTTTTATTTCATTTGATGAAAAAAAAGTAGGTGTTTTTTGGGTTTAAAAATTTAAATGAAAAAAAAGTATGAAAATGTTAAGTAAGTACGACCAAATCTTTTTCCGAACTCAATAAGTTCCTTGAACTGTAGATGGAAAAAGGATTTTTTTAAAACAAAATATGCAAAATTTTACATTTTAATGTGGTCATAGCATTCAATTGAACCCATTCTTTTGTGTAACTTAATGAAAAAAAATTTATTCCAAAAACTCTTACAGCCCATTCAAAATTTTTCCTTTTGCAGTAAACAATCTTTTTTTTTTGCACTTAGCTAAAAACCCAATTGGGAAATACTTTAATCGATAACATGTGGTGGACAAACAGAAGGTTTTTATTTTTATTTTTTCTTTTTGTTTGGTTTGGTTGTGTAAATTTTTTTAAAAATTTTTCTTGACAAAGGGGTATTCTTTTTTGTTTTAGTTGTAGATAATTTTTAAATTTTTTTGATCGTTGTTTAACCTTTTTTTCCCCGCCCCTATTTTTTTTTCCCTCAAAATCACGTAATTGAAAGACGTAAAACAAAAAAACAACAACTTTGGTGGGGTTGTTGTGTGTGTGTGTTGTGGTGGTTGTTGTTTGGGGTGTGTGTGTGTGTGTTGTGGTGGGGTGTTTCGTGGGCGTGCGTAGTGCGTGCGTGCGTGCGGGGGTGTGTGGTGTGTTGTGTTGTAGTGTTGGTGTGGTGGTGTGTGTGGTGTGTGGGGCTTCCCTTTGTGGGTGTTGTGTGTTGTGTGTGTGTGTTTTGTTGGTGTGTGTGTGTGTTGTGTGGTGGTGTTGTGTGTGTGTGTGTGTGTGTGTTGTGTGTGACCCCGCGCAAGAGACCCAAAAGAGAAGAGAGAAAAGAGGGGGAGATAGAGAAGTTGTTTTTTTTCTTTGTGAGTGCATTATTGCGACACGGATACGTGGGATAAGTTCACATCCCTGCTTGCGGCTTCACACCCAAAAAGACACAGACACACATATGCGTGCATGCAGCCTCATCATGTGTTTGCAAACCCACGCGACCCCTTCCTGCTCTCCCCCACGCTACCACGTTCGACACAACCCACACCACACACACACACACACAACACAACAACACACACACACACAAAAAAATATTATATATTTTTAAAAAAATATTATATATTAATATATTATAAACAAATAAAAATTCCCAAAAAAGTCCGCACCGTTCCCGAACTTAAGGCACTTGGGGTTGCAATGACGCAAGAAAAATTTTAAATTTTAAAACAAAGCTTGCTCGATGTCTTTGATTGAAGAAAAAGGGGGAGATAAGCATTCAAAACGCATGGGAAATGATTCTGCCTAACTAAAATAGGGCTTGGTGGGTAATGGGGGGAAAAAAAAAAAAATTTCTCAAAATGAGCCTCACAACTTATAATTTTCCAAAAGGGGGACATCCCCAATAGGGGGAAACTCACAACATATAACTCCTGTCATATACCGATATTTTTGAAACTGGTGTTTCTCCCAGGACCGCGGGAAAGTGTAAATTTTAATCCTCTCCTTTTCGTTTTAAGAAAGCAAACCAACAAAGGTTGGCGTGCAAAAACCGTAGTATTTTGTTGAGTTTTCAAAAAAAAAAAACCCAAAGGGGGCCAACTAAAACCAAAAGAAAATAAAAGACAAAACAAAACTACATTTTCTTGTGAAAATAAAAAATATAAAAAATAACCCCTAAGACACAAGTGCTGGGGCCAGTTCTTGGGATGAATCCCAAGGGACTAAAATACAACAAACTAATAAATTCAAGGATAAGTACCGCACCGTTCCAGCAAATTACAGAGCAGCTTGGTGTTGCAATGACGCAAAAATATTGAATTTAAAAAAAAAGCTTTCTCATGTCTTAATTGAAAAAATAGGGGGAGATAAGCATTATATCGCAGTGTAGAGATTTTTGCCTAACAACAGTAGTCTTGAGTGGGGGAATGGGGAAAAAAAAAAAATAAATGCTTCCAAAAGAGCCTTTACAAGCTTTTTAAATTTTCCCAAAAGGGAGACATCCTCCAAAGGGGGGAAAACCCTAACATAAACTCCTTATATACCATATTTCGAAACTTGGTGGTTTTTCCTCATGACCCGGGGAAAAAGGGAAATTTGGGGCTCCCCCTTGCCTTTTTAGTTTTAAGAAAAATGCAATCCCAAAAAGGTTTGGGGTGCAAACCGTAGTATGTTTTTGATTTTCAAAAAACCAACCAAAGGCCATCTAAGAAGCAAAAGAAAAAACATAAAAGACAAAACAAGCTACATTTTCTTTGAAAAGTAAAAAAAAAATAAAAAAATTCCTCTAAGACACAAACTGAGGGCCATTCCTGGGAAGAATCCGCAAGGCAAAAACAACAAACTAAATAAATTCCCCAAGGGTAAGACCGCCCGTTCCAGCAACTTTCAGGCAGCTTGGTGTTGCAATGACTCAAAAAAATATTGAAATTTTAAAAAAAAGCTTTCTCTTAGTCTTAATTTAAGAAAAAGGGGGGGGATAAGCATTCATATCTGCAGTGGAGATATTCGCTAACTAACATATGGCTTGAGTGGGTGAAAGGGTTTTTAAAAAATAAAAAAATCTTCCAAAAAAGAGCCTTTACAAGCATATTCTCCAAGAGGGAGCATCCCCAATAGGGGGGGAAACTCACTAACAATAACTCCCGGTTATTAACGAATTTTGAAAATTGGGGGTTTCTCCCCAGGACCGCGGAAATGGTAATTTGACCCCCTGCCTTTTCAGTTTTTAAAAAGAAAACAATCCCAAAAAAGTTGGGGTGCAATACGTAGTTTGTTTTTTGAGTTTCAAAAAAACCAAACCCAAAGTGCCCTCTAAGAACAAAAAAAATCATAAAAAAGCAAAAACAAGCTACATTTTCTTGGAAAAATAAAAAAAATAAAAGATACCTCTAAACACAAGTGCGAGGGCCTTCTGGGAAAGATTCCCCAAAAGGCTAAATACAACAAACTAATAAATTCCAAGGGTAAGTACCGCACCGTTCCGCAAATTACGAGCACTTGGGGGTTTCCATGACTGCAAGAAAATTGAATTATAAACAACTTGCTCTTTTGCTTTGATTGAAGAAATAGGGAGATAAACTTCAAAACGCTGGTTATTCGCCCAAAAACAAAGGCTTGGGGGGTGAATGGGAAAAATAAAAAAAATCTTCTCAAAAAAGACCCTTTAGCAACTTTTAAATTTTCCAAGGGGAGAATCCCCCAATAGGGGGGAAACCACTAACATATACTCCTGGGCATAAAACCGAATTTTGAAATTGGGGGTTTCTCCTCAGTGACCGCGGGAAAAAGGTAATTTGACTCCCCGCCTTTTTTAGTTTAAGAAGAAAGCAATCCCAAAAAGGTTGGGTGCAATACCGAGTATGTTTGTTGAGTTTTCAAAAAAACCAACCAAAGGTGCCCTTAAGAAGAAAAAAAAAATCATAAAAGAGCAAACAAACTCTTTTCTGTGAAAATAAAAAAAATAAAAAGATATCCCTAAACACAAATGCTGAGGGGCCAGTTCTTGGAATGAATCCGCAAGGGACTAAAATACAACAAACTAATAAATTCCAAGGTTAGTACCCCACCGTTTTCCCGAAAATTAAAACAGCTTGGTGTTGAATACTGCAAGAAATATTGAATATAAACAAAGCTTGCTTTAGTCTTAGTTAAAAAAATAGGGGGGGTAACATTCATACGCATGGTAGAATTCTTTCCCTAACTAACAGTATGTGCTTGATGGGTGAAGGGGAAAAATAAAATAAATCTTCTTTTAAATGAGCCTTCAGCAAAACTTATTCCCAAGAGGGAGACACTCAAGCACAACTTTTGTTAGGCAGATCATCTACCACGCAGAATAATCTTATCTCCCCCATTCTTCAATCTAAAATAAGAGCAACTTTTTTTAATTCTTATATATTTTTATAAATAATTATAATATTATTTAAAAAAATATATATATATATTTATATTAACACCACATAAAACGGACTAAATATTGTGTTTCTAAGCCATTCCAAAGGTTTTGGGCCAGAAAAATCTTTTAATGAAGACGTTTTTTTAGCAATTTAAAATGCATTCCCAAGACAGGCTGTCAGCCATCATCTTTTGGCATAAAACCCAAAAATAATTATTTTAAATCATCATAGCAATATGAACGCAGCTTCCCCCGAATAAAAAATCTTGACAGCCACAGCCCACATGGACATGCGCTTTTTCCCCGAACATTGACTTTTCTTTTTTTGGGACGCTCGCCCAAAATACACTTTTCTCCAGACAAGGGTAGCTTACTCTTCCCAAATGAGACGTGTTTTTAGACAGCGAGAAGCCCTTTTCAAGAACGGGATTTTGGAGTCACTGTGTGTGAAAAGTGCTGCCATACAACAGGGCAGAACAAGATGAAGTTAATGGGTTTTTGGGAAAAAAACTGCCCCCCCCATTTGGATACGGGGTTTTGGGGGTTTTTCACTAACTGATCAAAAATCATACCATGGCCCAAAAGCAGTTTACAAGGGAAAAGATAAAACAAAAAAATATGCAGTGTTTTAAAAAAAATAAAATCGCACAAAAATGAGAACTGGATTCTGGGGATCAACCTCGATAAAATCATGTAAAACTTGCAAGGCACTCGGAAAGGTTCATGGTCTTACACAATCATCAAACAAAGGAAACTAGATGGGCACTGGGTAAGTGTCATGAACTTACAACATCAAACAAAGAACTAGGGCACTGAGGAATGTAGAATGACCTAACGGTAACATCAAACATAGGAGACTACAATTGCTGTAGGGAAGTTGAAATGAACTAACAACGACTGAGACACAGAAAACTCGGCAGACACACAGAAAGTGGATTGCACTCCCCACGACATCAAACACAAGAAAGTAGAAGGACACTAGGTCAGAGGAATGAAGAAACTCCAACAGAAACATGGAAAGCATCGTAAGCTGCCAGTATAACAACAGAGTCCAAGTATAAACAAGCAAAACAAAACAGCGTTCCTGCCGCCAATAGACGTTATATAATGAACGCTCCTATGTGCCCGTGCGCCATTATCACTTGGACTGACCTGTCAATGACGATCTGGCCTTCTATAAAGGACTGTGAGTTTAACAACTTTTCTTTGATGGAGATATTTATCCTTCCACCATGAAATCAGATCAAACAAACTGGTAATGAAGAAGAGATACAATTAAACAAAAATCATCTGTAAGCTTCCCTTGGATAAAATATGCTGAATTGAAGATGAATACAAAAATAAATTTGAAGAAAGATGATTTGTTCATTACCCCTACTACCCCAAAACACACACACACACAACACACACACAACACACAACACACACACACACACACACACACACACACACACACACACACACACACACACACACACACACACACACACACGCACGCATTCAAACAAACACACACACACACACACACACACACACACACACAACACACAACACACCCCACACACACACACACACACACCACACACACACACACACACAAGGGGGGAAAATGACCAAAAAAAAACCCTCAAATGTAGTCTTGATCTGTTTATAAGAAGCTCACATGTCGTGTAGTGATTTCTCTAGATGGGAAAAACAGTGGGGAGGTAAGCATTTCCATAAAAAGAGTTACCCAAAGAGGAGCAAGGAAGAAGTGATTTTTTTGGGCGAATACTTCGCTGGAAAAAGTAATCTTAGAAATGGTGCAAGAAAAATCTAAAATAGTCTGTCACACATCGTGAATACGACGTCTACTCACAAAACTTAAACGCCGAAAAGGTAGAGATAAAAAGCTACTTATTCAAATAACTTAAAGAAGGGTGTGAAAATCATAGCGACGACAAGAACCTTCCTTTGTTTGGAGACACGTTGGGAACGCTGTTAATACAGTATCAGACATGCTTCAATGGAGAGGCATAACGCCCGCCGGGATCTTTTTTTTTTTATTTTTTTTTCTAATCTCCCTAGCTCGAGAGAGATCACGTCAAGTTTTATTTTAATGTCCCCCTTATGGAGAGAGATTACGTTAAGTTTTATTTTAATCTCCCCCTTATGGAGAGAGACTACTTCAAGTTTTATTTTAATCTCCCCTCATGCTGAGAGAGATCAGGTCAGGGTCGCCAGAAGTCAAGGAGTGGTTAACTAAATTTCACTTATTTTCAAGGAAGGATATAGGTGCGTGTTCTGTCTACTCTCACGCATAAAAACTTGGGATCACCAATATCATGGACCCAGCGTCGCACAATGTTCTATAAGACACGACAATACACACACATCTCTTGTTATGACAGGAACATCTTGTAGTCACGATTTTCTTTCAATGTAGAGCTATGCACTTCTGAATCACATACCATGTACATAACCCATTAACAGCTGTCTGTGCCTGTTCAACTCCTTCGGTAGTGCGCCTTTTGGTTGATTGGAGGGATTGCGTGTGCGTATGGGGTAAATGCTGTCATGAATGCCTGAATGCAAAAGTGACAGTGTGACACTATTGCTCCACACTGTATGCCAGTTGGAATATTCTCTCTTGTGTAAATCTGTCACTGTGGTTATCTCAGTGTTGTCATCCACACTCAATTAACCTGTCTTGACGCTTGAGTACACACTGTACACCTTGATTTTCCCACACATGGTAGAAACCATTCACACTTGAGATGTTAGATTCTTTTGAAGACGAATGTTTTCCTTCATTGGCCAAATCTGACTATATTTTGCATAATTTATGTTGTTATCTATGATATTTCTCTATGTCCATTTTCATCATATTTCACACACACCACACACACACACACACACACACACACACACACACACACACCACACACACACACACACACACACACACACACACACACACACACACACACACACACACACACACACACACACACACACACACACACACACACACACACAACGTGTCTCTGTCGGCATGTAAAGTTTAATCATGCACAGTCCGTAGCACTGTCACGTTACATTGCCTTTTATTGGGTATTACCAGAGAGAGAGAGAGAGAGAAGAGAGAGAGAGAGGAGAGAGAGAGAGAGAGAGAGAGAGAGAGAGAGAAGAGAGAGGAGAGAGAGAGAGAGAGAGAGAGAGAGAGAGCATTTCATCATGTTACTGAAACGAAGACTATGAAAAAGCACATCACATTTTTCACAATGTGTGTGTGCGTGCGTGCGTGTGTGCGTGTATGCGTGCGTGCATGCGAGCGTGCATGCGTGCGTGTATGCGTGTTTATGTGTGTGCGTGCTTGCGTGCGTGCGTGCTTGGGTACGTGCGTGTATGTGTGTGCGCGCGCACGTGTGTGTGTGTGTATGTGTGTGTGTGTGTGTGTGTGTGTGTGTGTGTGTGTGTGTGTGTGTGTGTGTGTGTGTGTGTGTGTGTGTGTGTGTGTGTGTGTGTGTGTGTGTGTGTGTGCGTGTGTGTGTGCGTGTGTGTGTGTCACTGTGTGTGTGTGTGTGTGTGTGTGTGTGTGTGTGTGTGTGTGTGTGTTGTGTGTGTGTGTGTGTGTGTGTGTGTGTGTGTGTGTGGTGTGTGTGTGTGTGTGTGTGTGTGTGTGTGTGTGTTGTGTGTGTGTGTGTGTGTGTGTGTGTGTGTGTGTGTGTGTGTGTGTGTGTGTGTGTGTGTGAAGTCATAAATCATCAGAGACAGTTCACGCCATGAAAGGTCTGATTCATGACGATGATATTGATCTACTGGAGATAACAAAAAGATTATTTATGACAGGGAAACAGGTTATTGAGAAAGAGAGAGAGAGAGAGAGAGAGAGAGAGAGAGAGAGAGAGGAGAGAGAGGAGGAGAGCGAGAGAGAGAGAGAGGAGGGGGGAGAGAGAGGGGGAGAGAGAGAGAGGGAGGGAGGGAGGGAGAGAGAGAAAGGGAGAGAGAGAGAGAAAGAGAGAGAGAGAGAGAGAGAGAGAGAGAGAGAGAGAGAACGAGAGCGAGAGAGAGAGAGGAGAGAGAGAGAGAGAGAGAGAGAGAGAGAGAGGGGAGAGAGAGAACGAAGATGCGAGAGTGAGCGAGAGAGAGAGAGAGAGAGAGAGAGAGAGAGAGAGAGAGAGAGAAGAGAGAGAGAGAGAGAGAGAGAGAGAGAGAGAGAGAGAGAGTTGAAATTCAGATAAAAACTTTCAGTCATGTACACTGTCATTCTGTGACTACGTTTAGCATGGCCGTTTTGAAGACCATTCCTTGCAGCTATAGTGAATTGTGCTCTGTCCAGCATAAATGTATTTAGACTCAATAGCAACAACATCTACTTCAACAACATCATCAACAACAACAATAGCAACAACAATAACACAACAATAACAACAACAATAACAGCAATAACAATTGAAACCTGTCACATACACACGTGTAGAGAGTAGAGTGGTATGTTTGTTTCATGGATTGACAACCATTGCAAGTTACAATGGTGTGGGGGTAGGCTTAAACTAAATATCTTCTGCAGACTTTGATGAATTGCCTGGCAAATTCTTGTCTAGAACTGCTGTGTAAACTAATCAGTCATGTATGCTGTGAGATGTGATCAATAATCTCTACCAAGTACATGTTGCACCACGCAATACAGTGTCACAGCTTCCTCTTTATCAACAATCTGTGACAGATAGTGCTACATGCTGTTCGGTGTTACAGCTTCCTCTTTATCAACAATCTGTGACAGATAGTGCTACATGCTGTTCGGCGTAACAGCTTCCTCTTTATCAACAATCTGTGACAGATATCGCTACATGCTGTTCAATGTCACAGCTTCCTCTTTATCAACAATCTCTGGCTAACATTGCTACATGCCTGTTCGGTGTCAGAGCCTTATTACTGTATGAATGAAGGTGATGAATCAAAAGAGTGCATTCAGAATTGGCGCCTTGTATCTCTCCTATATGTACCTTATGAAACAGGATCATCATGGATTCCAACAGACATGACCAAGTTCTACCAACGTTGATTAGTGAAGATCAAACTGGTTTCATGGTTAATAGATATATTGGTGTGCAGTATCAGACTAGTATAATAATTGTGACATGATCAACTACTTAAATGTGTACACATTTCCAAGTGCATTATTGAGCATTGATTTTGAAAATGTCCCAGATTCTTTAAGCTGGAAGTTTATGTTTTTTAAAGTGTTGAGACCCTATGGATTCAGAGAGAGTTTCTCTGATTGGGTTGAAACATTGTATAAAGACATAAAATGAACTGCTACTGTCAATGGCAGTATTACTCAATACTTTCCTAGAGAGAGAGGAGACCCAATTTTGTGTGTGTGTGGGTGGTGGGTGTGTGTGTGTGTGTGGTGTTGTGTGTGTGTGTGTGTGTGTGTGTGTGTGTGTGTGTGTGTGTGTGTGTGTGTGGTGTGTGTGTGTGTGTGTGTGTTGTGTGTGTGAGAGAGAGAGAGAGAGAGAGAGAGAGAGAGAGAGAGAGAGAGAGAGAGAGAGAGAGAGAGAGAAGAGAGGAGAGAGAGAGAGAGAGAGAGAGAGAGAGAGAGAGAGAGAGACCGACCCTGCACTGGCTAGTCTTGCTGCTTATGTGTAGGCCTACTTCATTCCAATCTTTCGTACATGTGTGCATGTTTGTAGCGTCAACAATGGCGGAGGCGTTTGCAAACAACTTCAGTGAACACAAAAGACGTGTAGATTTGTTGTACCGTGTGTGCGGCGATCGTGTGCTCAGAAAGCTAAAAGATAAAGGAGTAAACGCTAATCTTTGTGTTATTTCCTCAATGATTTTTTTGCAGTATTTCAGTCTAGATATTTCCGGAGATGAAAAAGGAAAACAGTCTGAGTGTTTCTGCATAAAATGCTATCATAAACTGGAAAAAATGAGACAGGGAGAGGTAGGGATATTGAGGTGGATTTGTAAACGATCCACATGCACGTGCGTTTATATCTACGTGTGTGTGTGTGTGTGTGTGTGTGTGTGTGTGTGTGTGTGTGTGTGTGTGTGTGTGTGTGTGTGTGTGTGTGTGTGTGTGTGTGTGTGTGTGTGTGTGTGTGTGTGTGTGTTATCCATCTGTTTATATACCACTGTTGTTAGTGTCTGGGTTTCTGTCAATGTGTGTGTGGTGTGTGTGTGTGTGTGTGTGTGTGTGTGTGTGTGTGTGTGTGTGTGTGTGTGTGTGTGTGTGTGTGTGTGTGTGTGTGTGTGTGTGTGTGTGTGTGTGTGTGTGCATGTGTGTGTGTGTGTGTGCACTGCTTCTCTCTCTCTCTCTCTCTCTCTCTCTCTCTCTCTCTCTCTCTCTCTCTCTCTCTCTCTCTCTCTCTCTCTCTCTGCCAAGTTCAAACCGATGTCACTGTATTGTGTGACCCAGTAGTGAGTAGGCTCACCATAAAGATGAATATGTGACAACATTTTGCATTGGTGTGTGTATATGTGACATCAGTTTCAAATGATTCGAACGGGCGAAAGTACAAGGTCAGGTAGGAAGCATTTCATTGTTTATAACTGACATCTGCATGTGTGGCATGCTAAATTCTTGCTTTACTAAAATCATGATGTGGCTGTGATAGAATCAGTATCGGCATGCTTCACAAGCACGTAGAGCAACAGATAAACAAGCAAAACATGCCCAGGCCATGGTAGGGAAACCGCCGGCATGTTCCCAGTGAAGCTGACCAGTGCCAACAGTGACTGTTGTTGAGGCTCTCTACGGCTTGTCAGGTAGGAGTACTGCGAATAATTTTCTGTCAGTTGTAAAGGGAAGATACGCATGTCCAGTATGTCTGAGTTTGAGCGTGATTGAAAGGGGAACGCATGCTCTCCACTGAGTTGAACTTTCATTTCACTTTGTGTGCGTTCGTTAGTCTGGTACAATCGTTGGTTTTTTTTTTTTTTTTTTTTTTTTTTTTTTTTTGGTCGGCAAATCTTTGTGCTGCTTGCAATGCACATGAAAGAAGACCCATTCATGTTTGGTATCGTTCTGTCAGTCAAAGTCCCCACAATCCAGTGACATCAATCGACCACAGTTCGCTGTATTCTGGCACAAAGTGTAAATGAAGAAACACTGCACCCTATTTCCAACACGCTATCAGCCAGACAGCTGGTATCACATTACGTGCAGGGAGGAAAGCTTGTGGGAGGTTAGCGCGAGGAAGCTGGCAGGCTGTAGGCTGCAGTGTGCTGTTTAATCAAACTGCGGCTGTCTCCATTTCCTCTCACCTTTCCTCTGCAACTGGTAGGTGGTCAAGGTTATTGCCCTTCTCTTCTACTAAATATTCCTCTGTGGACAAGTGTGTGTTGTCTGCCTCACCGTCCGTGCAACGTATTCAAACATATTGGATATGAATGAAAACCTCAGAACCCAATGAATAAAATGCAGTAAGTCACATTTGACAACTTTGTGGTTGATGACTAAAGTTGGTGCTGAACCCACTTTTACCCTGTTTGCATCATATTTTCCTCTATTTCGATTTTTTTTTAAAAGCCAAACAGCGTGAAATAATTTTGTGATGAACGAACAGCTGGCACTTCACTCTTTTCATACATATAAATTTCATTATTCAAGATGGTGTCTGACCACATAACTTTGTTTTGGAAAATTGACAGTAAACACAACTGGCTATCCTAGCCACATGGCCGTCGACATGTGTTTTTGATACGATTTCCAATAAAATTGTAAAGGGGCTCGATGCGTCATTACAGCTGTCGAGAGGAAGAGCCGAAACAGCAACGCATTCTCTCCTGATGATCTCCACGCCAGAGTCCGGTCGACGGAGCTTTTGGCTGTCACGCAGCACAGGTAGCTGTTTTCGTCCATCTACGTATCTGTGGCAGGTTTTTGCCACTGACATCCTGGAAAGCCGGTGGACATCGGGAAAGACTGATGACAGATGCCTACAGTAAAAGATGAACCTGTGAAAAGTTTGGGGCGGTGGTACGCAGGAACTCTGTCTGACAGGAGCCGAGGCGTGGCGATCATGAGGCAGGCTGAAGATGGGCTGAAAGTGATTGACCAGACAAAACTGCCAGGAAAGCATAAGACATTGTCGGGCCAGCACAGACCGACAGGTTGGGACGGTGACTTCAGACCTTCAGGAAAATGTCTCAACGGAACAGAAGAACACCTGCAACAGGGCAGGTACGAAAGATTGAGGCTGATAAGCGAGAAGTTCATCTCATCCAGTGTGCCCAGCAAGGACAGATGACCAGGTGGGAGGAGCATGTAGTTGAAAGAAAGATTGGATGGAGTGAGATCTGGAAGTGGAACACATCGAGACTCAGCTTTCTTCTCCAGTCCACCTATGACGTTCTGCCTTCGCCAGTGAACCTAGTCAGATGGAAGGTCCAGGAAGATGACAAGTGTAGGTGCGGCAAACGAGGAACCATGAAGCACATCCTCTCAAACTGCCACCTGGCTCTGAACAGATACACCTGGAGACACAATGAGTGCTCAAAAGTGTTCACCAAGATGGCGAAGGAGCAGGCGGCAGAGGGAAAATACGCTCCTAGGCCACAGAAACACGGACTGGGCAAGATCGAGTTTGTGCCGCAAGGAGGCAAGGTTCCTGAGAGAAAGAAGGCGAGTGAAGCCACAGAGGGTCAGAGCAGTGGTCAGTGGGAGGTAGCAGCAGATTTAGAGGGCTGCAAGAGATTCTTCCCCATCCCAACAATGAAGAAGCCAGGCCTGGTGATTTGGAGTAAGGAAGAGAAAGAGGTGCACCTGGTGGAACTCAGTGTGCCTCACGAAGACAATATCAGCGAGGCACACGAGCGGAAAGAAAATCGCTATGAGACTCTTGTTGAAGATTGCGAGGAGGCGGGATGGAAAGCAACCCATTTCCCAGTCGAAGTTGGCTGCAGAGGTTTCATCGCGACTAGCGTCAGAAAGTGGATGAGAGTGGCTGGACTTGGTCCGAATAAAGGGAATGCCTTGACAAAAGCCCTACAGGAAACTGTCGAGAAAGCAAGTCATTGGATCTGGCTGAAGAGAGAGGACACAAGCTGGTGCGAGTCCTGACGGTTGACAGAAAAGGCATGCAGTCAAACTGGCAAGGAGACCTCACATCGGTGAGGGGGCTCGGTGCGTCATTACAGCTGTCGAGAGGAAGAGCCCGAAACAGCGACGCATTCTCTCCTGATGATCTCCACGCCAGAGTCCGATCTACGGAGCTTTTGACTGTCACGCAACACAGGTAGCTGTTTTCGACCATCTTTACTCTGTTGAAATAGTCTATCAGGTGATGAATTTTATACATTTTTAGTTGCATCGATCCTAGATATAGAGTCATTAACAAGATTCTAATCGGAAAGTCCACATTTTCTAAAACGACAATTTAGATCAAAATTCCAACAATGAACGAAGAAGGTGACTTGCTCAGAGGAGGCCTATGCTGTCAGACATTTTGTATAGTCGCAAGCCTGTGTGGAAAAGATCCTAGGCATGCAATATACGAAATGAGAGCTGATGGACTTTACTTCTAATGTGCATTTTCGGGTTCTCCCGTTTTTCCCAAACTTTTTGTGACATCAAGAATTATGCAAAGTTTGTTTGATGGACAATTGAAAATGGCGCAAAATTAATTGTGCAAAATGCGAGTTTAGAGGAAATATTGGCTTCTAGGCCCATTAGGGTTGTAACAAATAGAATACATTAACTTTGTGACTTCAGCGACGTATATACAATTGTATAGGTTCTGAGGTACTCGTATTTTTGATGAGTTTACACAAAAGATGAGATTCATCAATCAAAGGAGGTAAGTGGGAAGGTAACTCTTGAACAAAACATTTTGTCAACGACGGGTAACAAGAAATGTACCGTTAGCACCCGGTTAAAACATCGCATTTAAAATGAGCTTAGTTCAGCGAATTCAAAGTCACAAAACTTAATTAGAAGTGCATAGCTATAAATGCACATCCACTGCTTCAACAGTGAACACCATGGATCATCTTTTTTTGTTTATGTATGATGCGTACAGTTAAAGTATATAAATCATTTAGTTTTTGTGTGAAACCTAAACATTCAACCCAATTGCATATCCAACCTGTTTTCTATAAGAAAACATTTAAACTGGTAATATACTTTGTAAAATGGCAAACTAATGAAACAAGGAAAGTACGTAATAAAACAATTCCTGGGAGAAAACAGTGAATGTCTGACGTATCATGACTGAAGAACAGACTCTGAATTTCTGGTTGACTCTGTAAGATTTTATTGCCCGATGTTCTCAATTATGGAGTCTGTTATAAAAACTGGAATAAAACCAAACTGGAATAAAACCAAACTGGTAAATTAAAACCAAACTGGAATAAAACCAAACTGGAATAAAACCAAACTGGAATAAAACCAAATATGAATAATTCCAGTGACCTGGACATGCCCAGAGCATCAAGACTAATTTAGAGAGTACATCAAGGATCAACTCTGTTCTATATATGTTTCTACAGAAAGGAATCATAACCCTGATTGTTGTAAAAAAGGTCACAAAACCTGAACGTTCATATTCCATGGAAAGTAGTCTTTAGAAAAAAAAGTCATCAAATCACTGAAGTAAGTATAAAACGACTTCAGGTTGGATAGTTCATAGAAATATCACAAACATGTTGTTTTCAATGCGATGGTTGTTTGTCCAACACCTATAATTCTATGAACTATTCTAATCTGTTCTATGAACTGCTCCAAACTGATGCCATTTTACTCCTAAACTGCGTACTGTGTAGTTCCGATAAACATTCTATCAAATATTCGTGTTGGGGTTGTTTACATATCAGTTTTCTGCTAGCTGCTTGAAACAATTATTCAATGAAAAATGTGGAAATATACATAAACAGTAAGATGTCACGTGATTTTGCTTCGTTTTGTGAATGTGAATAACCATCCTGTCGCTGATACAACTTTTGACGTTATCAGGATGTTTGCCAAACTGTATTTATGTAAGTGTAAACTGGACATTTTTCTAGCACATGTTTTGGTATTCAGAAACAGCTGAATGCAAGAGGTGGAATTGCAGAATACAATGCAAATATGAACAATAGTCTGCCCAAGTCTGCTACAGATTGCAGGTATTGCAAAGCGATCTTTTACAATGCTCCGTAGATGATAGAAATCGTCTTTTGTCTCTCAAGGCGGGTGGATGTGAATGCTGCAGTACCACATTTCAGTTATCATGTATGCTTTTTGCCCAGATGAACACACAATCTGTTCTGTTATTCCATTTTACGTCAACTGTTTTATCCTTTTCGGAATTATGTATGGCGTCATCTTTTTGTTTCATTTGATGTACCCGTTCGTTTGATTAATAACATTTGTATGATAAAACTATCATAAAAACTAAGTGCTTATGTGAACACATATCAATCAGACAATTTTATTGTTGAAATAACTAAAGATGAATAATCCGAGGCGTTAAAGAATGCACGAAATTGAATAAGCCAAGGCATGCAAGGAATGACCATTATCACAACCACCATTACCCTCCCCCGGTTTTTGCTTGTCTGTCAGACTCTCTGTCTGTCTGTCGGTCTGTATGTCTGTCTGTCTTTCTGTCCATCCATCTGTCTGTCTGTCTGTCTATCTTTTTTCCATCTTTCTGTCTTGCTGCTTTCTTTCTTCTTTCTTTTCTTCTTCTTTCTTTCTTTCTTTCTTTCTTTCTTTCTTTCTCTTTTATTCTGTTTTATTTTCGAGCAGTCCGTGTATTGTGTGAGCCATTTCAATGATGAAGGTTAGCATGTCACAGAAAGGTTGCCTTCAGCAGAAGGCATAATGATGATAACATGTTTAACTAAGGGAAATACACATAGAAACAACAACACAGCAGCAGCAACAACAACAACAACAACAACAACACAACAACTAAAAAACAACAACAAGGAGAAGGCCTATTTCATTGTCAGCTATGGTCCGTACAGCTTAAACTAAGGTTGATACATATGTATATCAAACATTCATAGCAAAGGTACATGCTGCAGTAAATCTGACAGTTGTGTCGGTACATTATGCACTTGACGATACAATGTAAAACTTTGCCTGTATTATCAATCTCTCTTTACTTTATATTATGTTACATAAAGACTCTGAGTCTTTTAATGCATAGAAAAAAGACAGACATCTAATATGTATGGGTACTGGTGATAATGTATGCAAATAGGTTCGTTCATTTTACAATACTATTAGGTCACATTAATCATTGATATGTAAATATTGCTGAATTTCCCATAAACAGATGGTGCTGCCAATGTGACCAGTGTCTTCTGAATTATCTGTACTTTGCATGGAGGTTCCAGCATAGAATGTAAGAGAAGATGGGTAGACAGAGGGCCTGGGGTGTCAGGTACGGAATTTAAGAAACGCCAGTTGCAAACAAGTCATCTTTTAGATAGGGAATGTGACAGAATGCCGCAATGAAAAAAAACAACAACAACTTTTGTTACACATTAAACAATGCAAAAACGAACAAGGCCTAATGCAAATAAAAGACAAACAAACAGACCAACAAAACAAATCATAAAGGACGAAAAGGACTAAAAACGGCATGGTTTGCATATAAACAAGAACAAGAAGAACAACAACGACAACGACGAAGACGACAACAATGACAACGACACTGACGATTACAACCGACTGACTTGGAACGCTGGAAAATTAAAGTACCGGGACCCTATTTCACAAATGGCATATCCAATACAACAGAAACACATGCAGCAGGTACGTGTGTGTTGGTTTGGACCTTGTTCATAGTCTGGTCAAAATCGGCTCACTCCTCGGAGGAAAGTTAGGATGTTAACAGTTCTTGTATTGACAAATCGTGTGCACTTTTGTTATTGTTTGTGAACCTACCTGGTAAAAAATGAATCAACTCTAACACGTACCTCATACACTTACTAGAAAAGAAAAGGTTGAGTGGAAATATCGCAGTTTAGTTGACAAATCTATCTATCTATCTATCTATCTATCTATCTATCTATCTATCTATCTATCTATCTATCTATCTACTATCTATCTATCTATCTATCTATCTATCGATCGATCGATCTATCGATCGATCGACCTATGGAGAGAGAGGGAGAGAGAATGTGTTTGTCATTACAGAAAGGACATGCATGGTAATACAATCTGGGTATAAATGTCATTTATTTATAGAAAGGACACTGAACAAACATGAAACCCACTCTAGGTAAAACACGTGTGATTAGAAGAATTGGTTTGAAAACGAAGGGGTATGAGAAGAAATCCTTCTCCACTGAGGCCTGGTTGAAGTTTGTTGTTGCTGTCAACAGAAGGCATCAGGACCAGACAGCCACAGCTGTTTGTTGTTGCTGTCAACAGAAGGCAGTAGGACCAGACAGCCACAGCTGTTTGTTGTTGCTGTCAACAGAAGCATCAGGACCAGACAGCCACAGCTGTTTGTTGTTGCTGTCAACAGAAGGCATCAGGACCAGACAGCCACAGCTGTTTGTTGTTGCTGTCAACAGAAGGCATCAGGACCAGACAGCCACAGCTGTTTGTTGTTGCTGTCAACAGAATCAGACAGACAGCCACGCTGTTTGTTGTTGCTGTCAACAGAATCAGGACCAGACACCACAGCTGTTTGTTGTTGCTGTCAACAGAAGGCATCAGGACCAGACAGCCACAGCTGTTTCACTCTGTCAAGACCTCACAGGCCTGCTGCTGGGTCCTGTCGTTATCTGTTGGACCACAGAGCCACTTACATATACACTTAGTCCGTCTGTCCGTCTGTCTGTTTGTCTGTCTGTCTATCTGTCCGTCCGTATCTATCTACTGTTGTGTTTGCCCTTACAGAAAGGACATGTAGGATCATGCATCTATCTATCTATCTATCTATCTATCTATCTATCTATCTATCTATCTATCGATCGATCGATCGATCGATCGATCGATCTAGCTACTGTTTGTTTGCCCTTATAGAAAGGATACATAATAATAATAATAATAATAATAATAAGGAACATTTAGTGCGCTTAATCTTAAACAAAAGCCCTAAGCGCTTACAGCAATAAGCCCTAACACACACACACACACACACACACAACACACACACACACACACACACACACACACACACACACACACACACACACACACACACACACACACACACACACACACACACACACACACACACACACACACACACACACACACACACACACACACAACACACACACACACACACACACACACACACACACACACACACACACACACACACACACACACACACACACACACACACACACACACACACACACACACCAGCGAAGGAGCAGAAAAATTATGTTTTGAAGAGAGTTGTTTTGAGGGAGGACTTGAAAGAAGAAAGACTGTTTGAGTTTCGGAGTGCAGAAGGGAGATTGTTCCAGCAGGAAGGAGCCTGAAAAGTAAAAGAACGTTCACCAAGTGTTCTGGCCCGAAAACGAGGGATCTGCATAATGCGAGTGTCAGAGGAAGAGCGAAGCTGTCTGGAAGGAGTATAGGTCGACAGAAGTTTAGAGAGGTAAGATGGAGCGAGGCCATCCAATGCCTTGTAACAGAGCAAAGAAAGTTTGTACTTGATGCGTTTATCAACAGGAAGCCAGTGCAAAGATTTAAGCAAGGGAGAAACATGAGAGGTTTTCGGAGATTTCGAGACAAGGCGAGCAGCATTATTTGGACTTTCTGCAATTTTGCAAGAAGATTCTGTGGACAGCCAGCAAGAAGAGAATTACAGTAGTCAAGTCTTGAAAGAATGAAAGCAGAAACCAGAGTCTTGTGCTTCTCGAAGAA
>CM031606.1:98280487-98282987 GCA_018398815.1 Conus ventricosus
GCATCTACGGTCGTATCATTGTTTTCCCTTTCGTATAATAAATACGTGCTAAAGTGAATGAAAATGAAGCTATTGGGCACCTAAACTGTTAGCAGCAAGCCTATTTTACCCAAAGAAGAAGACCATGTTGAGAATGCCATTGGTGACTGTAATAACATGAGGTACGATGCAAAGGACATCAGTCAGTGTTTAGCCCTGTCTGGTCCTCTCCATGATGTAGCAAGACGAGTGAACCTTTGGTAGGCCACTGAATCCTACTGTGTATCGCCATACAACAGGGAGTCTTTCCTACAGCCTATAGAAGTATGCGCTGCCTTTCTGTGTATCGCCATACAACAGGGAGTCTTTCCTACAGCCTATAGAAGTATGCTCTGCCTTTCTGTGTATCGCCATACAACAGGGAGTCTTTCCTACAGCCCATAGAAGTATGCTCTGCCTTTCTGTGTATCGCCATACAACAGGGAGTCTTTCCTACAGCCTATAGAAGTATGCTCTGCCTTTCTGTGTAATTCCATACAAGTAGTCTTTCCTACAACCTATAGAAATATGCTCTGCCTTTCTGAGACACAGAAATAAGTTTTACAGTTGTTTTTTTTGTATAGAGTTTTCGAAGTGCACAAGGTAGACCATTTGAAAAGCGCGTCGAAGCTCATATGTTTTTTTTTCCATTCCATTTTGATATCAGCGTTATTCTGGCTGGAGGTAAATAGGGGCATAACAGAAAGCGCCTTTCAGATCAGCTGAAGCCATGGAGCAATGTCTTAATACAAAACTTTGTGCTGCCTTGAATGTGTCCATTTTGAATTGATGGTAACTGACTGCTTCATCTGGTATTTTCAAACTGTGTATAATTCTAAAGGAGCCCTCCGATCCTAGCTCCTTCTTCTTTCTAACTGGAATGGCTCTACAACCTCCAGTGGGTTGTGATCGCAGTGGAAGATGACCTTTTTCACTAAGACCTGAGCTTTAAAAACATCACTGTCACCACCAGTAATGATAGTTTGTCTCACTAAAAGAGGATGAATCATGAACATCCTTGTTCAATTTGGTATTCACTGCTGAGACCATTTTAAGAATGTCAAGGACACTGACAGTGTCTTAACACCTCTTGAAAACATTTTGATTTACCAGCTTCAAGTTGTTGGGTGTTCTTTATGTGATGGTGTGGAGGGGTAAGGGGTGTGCAGGTGAAGACAGGCAGATAGCAATGCGTAGAAGCCAAGGGACAGCAGCCAGTCAAGAAGACACAGTGGACGAAGCAGAGTTTTCTCCTTTTATTTGCCTTCCATGATAAGCCCAAACCAGGAAACGCAGCCCTGGGAGCAATCTCTCTCGCACAGCACTCGGCGCACTGAGCACTCTCTCTGCCTCTCACGCCAGTCGCTCACATCATGGAACACTGATCCATTCTCAGACAACGCTCTACTTTTATAACAACGTACCAGGCCGCAGAGCCAGCAAACACGGTGCCAGAGACGAAACGGGCCTTGCGAGGCCGGAACCAAAAGAATTTGTGTTTTCTATGGCAGCTTCAGTGTTGTCTGGCTCGCTGTCCGTTTCAAACTATTAACACATATTTACTATCGATGAAACTCAGAACACAAGGAATAAATGCAGTAAGTCACATTTGACAATTTTGTTCCTGTACTAAATCATTTGCTGATTTCGGAACAAGAACCACACAGTACTCCTTGTCTGCACATGCCGAGAGCGCTGTTCCCACACTCTGTCTTTCATTCCACAGTGGTGAAGGTCACGGTGTGGGGTCGTCAACCAGGCATGTAAGCAGAAGCTAAAGAGTGTGATGTTCATCTGGGCCGGATGGCTGTGAACACTGAAGTAGTGACAGATGGCCAACATTTCTGTCGGTTCCGTCTCGTGAGGCTGTTTTGACTGCAGCAGTGTCTCACTGGCTTTGTCGTCCGGTTTGCGCTATTTATTTAGAGGCGTTGTTTGAGAGTGATCAGTGTTCTCTGAGCGACTGCATTGTAAGAGAAATAGAAGGGAGACAAACTCTGCTTCACCCTCTGCGTCTTCATGGCTGGCTGCTGTCCCTTGGCTCCTGCACTTACCACCATCTGCCTGTCTCCACCTGCACCCCCCTTTTTTACCCTCCACCCCATCACAACCCCCCTTACCCCTCCACCCCATCACACCCCCCTTACTCTCCACCCCATCACACCCCCTTACCCTCCACACCATCACCCCCCCTTACCCCTCCACCCCATCACACACCCTTACCCCTCCACCCATCACCCCCCATTACCCCTCCACCCCATCACACCCCCCTTACCCCTCCACCCCATCACACACCCTTACCCCTCCACCCCATCACACCCCCCTTACCCCTCCACCCCATCACACCCCCCTTACCCCTCCACCCATCACACCCCCCTTACCCTCCACCCCATCACACCCCTTACCCCTCCACCCCATCACACCCCCCTTACCCTCCACCCCATCACACCCCCTTACCCCTCCACCCCATCACACACCCTTA
>CM031606.1:98290487-98294567 GCA_018398815.1 Conus ventricosus
TTTTTATGAGTGAGAGTAGACAGAACACGCACCTATATCCTTCCTTGAAAATAAGTGAAATTTAGTTACCCCACTCCTTGACTTCTGTCGACCCTGACCTGATCTCTCTCGGCATGAGGGGGAGATTAAAATAAAACTTGACGTAGTCTCTCTCCATAAGGGGGAGATCAACATAAACTTAACGTAATCTCTCTCCATAAGGGGGACATTAAAAAAAAACTTGACGTGATCTCTCTCGGGCTGGGGAGATTAAAAAAAAAAAAAAGATCCCGGCGGGCGTGATGCTCTCCATTGAAGCAAGTCTGATACTGTATTAACAGCGTTCCAACGTGTCTCCAAACAAAGGAAGGTTCTTGTCGTCGCAATGATTGTCACATCTTCTTTAAGTTCTTTGAATAAGTAGCTTTTTATCTCTACCTTTTCGGCGTTTAAGTTTTGTGAGTAGACGTCGTATTCACGATGTGTGACAGACTATTTTAGATTGTGAGTAAGACGTCGTATATTCACGATGTGTGACAGACTATTTTAGATTCTCTCTTGCATCATTTCTAAGATACTTTTCCAGCGAAGTATTCACCCAATAAAATCACTTCTTCCTTGCTCCTCTTTGGTAACTCTTTATGGAAATGCTTACCTCCCCACTGTTTTTCCCACCTAGAGAAATCACTCACGACATGTGAGCTTCTTATAAACAGATGAAGACTACATTTGAGGGTGTTTTTTTGTGGTCATTTTTTCCCCTTGTGTGTGTGTGTGTGTGTGTGTGTGTGTGTGTGTGTGTGTGTGTGTGTGTGTGTGTGTGTGTTGTGTGTGTGTGTGTGTGTGTGTGTGTGTGTGTGTGTGTGCGCGCGCGTGCGTACGTACATGTGTGTGTGTGTGTGTGTGTGTGTGTGTGTGTGTGTGTGTGTGTGTGTGGTGTGTGTGTGTGTGCGCGCGCACACACATGTATTTGTGTCTGCATATGTGTGTGTGTGTGTGTGTGTGTGTGTGTGTGTGTGTGTGTGTGTGTGTGTGTGTGTGTGTGGGTGTGTGTGTGTGTGTGTGTGTGTGTGTGTGTGTGCGCGCGCACACACATGTATTTGTGTCTGCATATGTGTGTGTGTGTGTGTGTGTGTGTGTGTTGTGTGTGTACGTGTGTGTGTGTGTGTTTGTTTGAGTGTGTGTGTGTGTGTGTGGTGTGTGTGTGTGTGTGGTTGTGTGTGTGTGGTGTGTGTGTGTGTGTGTGTTTGAATGCGCGCGCGCGCGCGCGTGCGTGCGTGTGTGTGTGTGTGTGTGTGTGTGTGTGTGTGTGTGTGTGTGTGTTGTGTGTGTGTGTGTGTGTGTGTGTGTGTGTGTGTGGTTTGGGGGAGTAGGGGTAATGAACAAATCATCTTTCTTCAAATTTATTTTTGTATTCATCTTCAATTCAGCACATTTTATCCAAGGGAAGTTTACAGATGATTTTTGTTTAATTGTATCTCTTCTTCATTTACCTAGTTTGTTTGATCTGATTTCATGGTGGAAGGATAATATATCTCCATCAAAGAAAGTAGTTAAACTCACAGTCCTTTATAGGAGGCCAGATCGTCATTGACAAGTCAGTCCAAGTGATAATGGCGCACGTCCACATCGGAGCGTTCATCATGTAACGTCTATGGCGGCAGGAACGCTGTTGTGTTTTGCTTGTTTATACTTGGACTCTGTTGTTATACTGACAGCTTACGATGCTTTCCATGTTTCATGTTGGGGTTTCTTCATTCCTCTGACCTAGTGTCTTCTACTTTCTTGTGTTTGATGTCGTGGTGAGTGCAATCCACTTTCTGTGTGTCTGTCGAGTTTTCGGTGTCTCATGTCGTGTTAGTTCATTCAACTTCCTACAGCAA
Organism: Conus ventricosus; assembly: GCA_018398815.1. Lineage (NCBI taxonomy): Eukaryota > Metazoa > Mollusca > Gastropoda > Neogastropoda > Conidae > Conus > Conus ventricosus. The sequence goes on from CM031606.1 coordinate 98,292,350, forward strand.
TTGTAGTCTCTATGTTTGATGTTACCGTTAGGTCATTCTACATCCTCAGTGCCCTTGTTCTTTGTTTGATGTTGTAAGTTCATGACACCATCACCCAGTGCCCATCTAGTTTCCTTGATGATTGTGTAAGACATGAACCTTTCCGAGTGCCTTGCACATGATTTTATCGAGGGTTGACTGCCAGAACCCAGTATCTCACATTTTTGCCAATTTTCATTTTTTTACACTGCACTATTTTTTTTAATGTGATCTTTTGCCTAGTAAACTGTTTTTGGCCATGGTATTGATTTTTGATCAGTTAGTGATAAAACCAAAACCCAGTATCTCCAAATGTAGAGGCAGTTTTTTTCCCTAAAACCATTAACTCTCATGCTCTGTTCTGCCTGTTGTATGAGCAGCACGTTTCACACACAGTGACTGCCAGAATCCCGTTATCTAGAACGAAGGGCTTCTGGCTGTCTGAAAACACGTCTCATTTGGAAGACTAAGCTACCACTTGTCTGGAGAAAAGTGTATTTTGGCGAGCGTCCACCAAAAAAGAAAAGTCAATGTGTCAGGGAAAACGCAGCATGTCCAGCTGCTGGGCTGTCGCTGTCAAGATTGTTTATAGTCTGGTGGGAAGCTGCGTTCCATAGTCTACTATGACTGATCTTATTACTAATTATGTATTGCGTTTATGCTACAGATGATGACTGACGGCACTGTCATTGGAATGACAGGTTTACATGCTGCAATTAACTGTCTTCATTGCAAAGATTTTTCTTGGTCAAAACCTACCTGGAATGGCTTATGAAACACGATATTCTAGTCCTGTATGTGTGTGTGTGTGTGTGTGTGTGTGTGTGTGTGTGGTGTGTGTGTGTTGTGTGTGTGTGTGTGTGTGTGTGTGTGTGTGTATGTGTGTGTGTGTGTGTGTGTTGTTGTTGTTCTTCAATTTAACGTCTTTTCACTAAATGTGATATTAGACAAGGTGTGTGTGTTTGTGTGTGTGTCTGTTTGAGTGTGTGCGTGCAGCGTGCGTACGTGTGTGCGTGCAGCGTGCGTACGTGAGTGCGTGCAGCGTGCGTACGTGAGTGCGCGCCCGCGTGCGTGCGTGTGCGTGTGTGCGTGTATGTGTGATGGGGAGAAAAGTAAGACTTCGACTGTAAAAAAAAAAAAAGAAAAAGAAAAAAAAAAAAAAAAAGTAAAAACAAACAACTGTACAAAATAAGATCATGAAACAGCAATTACAGGATTGAGCCAACTGGGCTTAACATAAGAATTCGTACAAAATTTAAGAGAGACATAGTATCCTGGAATATGCACTTTGAAACATCCTTTCTAAATTCTGACAAATCGGAATCAAAGTAGGGGCAAAAGTATAGAACGTGTGTTGTTGTACAATTATCAAGGGCGCCGCAAGCACATCGAATATTCTTGACATATTTTGTTCTGAATGCATTTATTTTTAACCGAAATAATAAGGAGAGAAGTTGTTTATTGTGTCTTAGGTATGATCCTATGTTTGTATTATAGTTTACTGGATTTACCGAGGAAGCCCTTTTTAAAAGATTATTTGCTCGCGAGTTCGTACAACAAAGTATAGAAGAGTCGGGTTTGTGTATTCGGGCAGAACGCTTTCATTGTAGTATTCCTCAAATTTTTCAAAAGAGGCTCTTTGTAAGAGAGAATATCCTTCATGTAAGCTCAAGGGAATATGAATAGAAGCCGTATTGTCAGAATTGTTTGCACCTGCTCGAGCAATCCTGTCAGCCCATTCATTTCCGGATATGAAGCAATGGGAAGGAACCCAACACAAATTAACTGTTATACCGCTTGACATAAGGTTGTGAATAAGTATTTTAATTTCTGATATGATTTCAGCACGATTTTTTGAATTTGTAGATTCTAAAGCTTGAAGAACTGACTTAGAATCTACACAGAAGAGAATACTATAAAAGTCAAATGATTAATCAGTTATGTACTGTACGGCCATTAATATTGCTATAAGTTCGGCTGTAAAAATAGACAGATTAGCCCCAAGATGTGTGTGTGTGTGTGTGTGTGTGTGGTGTGTGTGTGTGTGTGTGTGTGTTGTGTGTGTGTGTGTGTGTGTGTGTGTGTGTGTTGTGTGTGTGTGTGTGTGTGTGTGTGTGCGTGCGAACGTGCGTATGCGTGGAGGAGAGCAGGAACGGCTCGCGTGCGTGTGCAAACACATGCATGTAGGTCGTAGCCGCAT
>CM031606.1:98295567-98300567 GCA_018398815.1 Conus ventricosus
ACAAACACACACACACAGGGGAAAAATGACAAAAACCCTCAAATGTAGTCTTGATCTGTTTATAAGAAGCTCACATGTCGTGTAGTGATTTCTCTAGGTGGGAAAAACAGTGGGGAGGTAAGCATTTCCATAAAAAGAGTTACCAAAGAGGAGCAAGGAAGAAGTGATTTTATTGGATGAATACTTCGCTGGAAAAGTAATCTTAGAAATGATGCAAGAGAGATCTAAAATAGTCTGTCACACATCGTGAATACGACGTCTACTCACAATCTAAAATAGTCTGTCACACATCGTGAATACGACGTCTACTCACAATCTAAAATAGTCTGTCACACATCGTGAATACGACGTCTACTCACAATCTAAAATAGTCTGTCACACATCGGGAATACGACGTCTACTCACAATCTAAAATAGTCTGTCACACATCCTGAATACGACGTCTACTCACAATCTAAAATAGTCTGTCACACATCCTGAATACGACGTCTACTCACAATCTAAAATAGTCTGTCACACATCGGGAATACGACGTCTACTCACAAAACTTAAACGCCGAAAAGGTAGAGATGAAAAGCTACTTATTTAAAGAACTTAAAGAAGATGTGAAAATCATTGCGACGACAAGAACGTTCCTTTGTTTGGAGACGCGTTGGGAACGCTGTTAATACAGTATCAGACATGCTTCAATGGAGAGGCATCACGCTCGCCGGGATCTTTTTTTTTCTTTTTTTTTTCCTTTTTTTTTGTAATCTCCCCAGCTCGAGAGAGATCACGTCAAGTTTTTTTTTTAATGTCCCCCTTATGGAGAGAGATTACGTTAAGTTTTATTTTGATCTCCCCCTTATGGAGAGAGACTACGTCAAGTTTTATTTTAATCTCCCCCTCATGCCGAGAGAGATCAGGTCAGGGTCGCCAGAAGGCAAGGAGTGGGTTAACTAAATTTCACTTATTTTCAAGGAAGGATATAGGTGCGTGTTCTGTCTACTCTCACTCATAAACACTGGGGATCACCAATGTCATAGACCCAACGTCGCACAATGTTCAATAAGACACGACAACACACACATCTCTTGTCATGACAGGAACATCTTGTAGTCACGATTTTCTTTCAATGTAGAGCTATGCACTTCTGAATCACATACCATGTACATAACCCATTAACAGCTGTCTGTGCCTGTTCAACTCCTTCGGTAGTGCGCCTTTTGGTTGATTGGAGGGATTGCGTGTGCGTATGGGGTAAATGCTGTCATGAATGCGTGAATGCAAAAGTGACAGTGTGACACTATTGCACCACACTGTATGCCAGTTGGAATATTCTCTTTGTGTAAGTCTGTCACTGTGGTTATCTCAATGTTATCATCCACACTCAATTAACCTGTCTTGACGCTTGAGTACACACTGTACACTTGATTTTCCCACACATGGTAGAAACCATTCACACTTGAGATGTTAGATTCTTTTGAAGACGAATGTTTTCCTTCATTGGCCAGATCTAACTATATTTTGTATAATTTATGTTGTAATCTATGGTATTTCTCTATGTCCATTTCATAATATTTTACCACACACACACACACACCACACACACACACACACACACACACACACACCCACACACACACACCACACACAAACACACACACACCACACACACACACACACACACACACACACACAACACCACACACACACACCACACACACACAACACACACATACACACACACACACACACACACACACACACACACAACTCACACACACACACACACACACACACACCACACACACACACACACACACACACACACACCACACACACACACACACACGCGCGCGCGCGCGCGAATGAGTAGTCACTGGACATTTGCCTGCCTCGTCGGATGTTGAGTCATTGGACTTACTAAATCCATCAATATTTTGTAATAAAACCTGAAGACTTTCTATTGCTGAAGACGCAATTTCTGAATCCCATATTTCAGTGCCATGCAAAAGAATCGGCTGCTCAGAAATAACTTCAACGATTATCATTTGACTTACAATTTGTACTGGAATTGGCCTGTTTACTGGAAATATTTATTGATGTTCGAGTTTATTTCCTTGTAAATGCGTGGCACGTATTGCTGTAATCGTGCGTTGCACTGACATACGTAAATATGATATGAATCCACAATACTCATCATAATCAAGTTCATCAATACACTGTCATAATTCATTTCCCCTGCTAGTTTTAAACCCACCTTTTATTTTAAACACAAATATAGTTTGAAATACACATTTCTTTTTTAAAAACAAACACCATTTGTCTTTGTGTTCTCCATTTAATTCATTTTCACTTATAGTTGCTAATCAACCATGGTTTTTGATAAAATAATAGTGTCATCTGCGAATAATATAATGAATCGAAAATTAAGTTTTGAGTGTTCATAGAAGTGCCATGTCTATCCTTGCTGATATTTGAGCGCACGTTCTTTCACAAACAAGGAAAACAAAATGGGACAATTAAACATCAACCTGCTGCACACCCTTCGTACATGTTGGATTATCCTAAAGTTCTTTGCCTTCTCGCATTCTAGATTTAAAATGTCATGCATACTTATAGATTTTATTCCTAACACTATTCTTATACAGAACAGACTACAGCAATGTTCTTGAAATTGTTTTAAAAAAAGAAGGCTTTTTCTTCTTTTTATACAGTGCGTGCAATGTGTATGTTCTTATTAAAGGAATTTGTCCCGGGTAAGCGCTTATGCAAGAGGCATAAGGAAAACAGTTGAATGCCTTTGATTAAAGCCAGGTTGATAATCAAAGATCAGATCATCTTGCCCAGTCAAGTCGTGCAATCTCCAAATCTTGACCGAACAACACAAGGGGATACTGGTATCTGGTAAAGGAATTCCTCTGGAGAAATCTGAATAATTGCTGTTGATGGCTTTATACAATGGAATAAATCCTCAGGAGAAATCTGAATCATTGCTGTTGATGGCTTTATACAATGGAATAAGGACACTGAATCATTGCTGTTGATGGCTTTATACAATGGAATAAGAACACTGAATCATTGCTGTTGATGGCTTTATACAATGGAATAAGAACAAGATCCCTTCCGTTTTCAGGGTATTGAACAGTGCCAAGCATTTAAGTATCTCTCACACCACACACACACACACACACACACACAACACATCACACACACACACACACACACACCACACACACACACACACACACACACACACACACACACACACACACACACACATACACACACACACACACACACACACACACACACACACACACACACACACACACACACACACACAACACACACACACACACACACACACACACACACACACACGCACGCACGCACGCACGCACGCACGCACACACACACACACACCACACACACTCACACACACACACACACACACACACAGCAAACTCTGTCAAACTTTGTGTCGATTAGCCGACCGGTTTCTAGCCTGACTTTTAGACTTTTATGTAATTCCCTACGAACCAAGTATTGCCAGACTGTTAAGTGCGTATGTCGTGGGGATCTTTCAGTTAACATGTGATTTTGATTGTGAACTAACGAAACCCTTTTTGAATGGTGTTATACCAAGTGCTGACACTGGGCATGTTAATGTGTTTGACTTTTTAGATTCGTTGCCAGTTGTTTCTCTTGTTAAATTAACGAGTAACCTTTTGGGAAGTCCATTAAGAACATTTTATAATCATAATCGTCAGTTAGATTATTTTAGTTATTTTTATCTAATTTTTCATAGTTACTGTCCTACATTCATCTATCCTTTATTTTTGTTCCATGTAACCACATCGTCCTCTTTTCTTTTATGATAATAGTCTAAAATTGTAAACAATATGTTATTTAGACGTCTGCAATCACCTATATGTGTGACGAGACGTAAAACAGAATTCCTTCCTACACACACACACACACACACACACACACACACACACACACACACACACAACACACACAGAAATACACACACACACACACACACGCGCGCGCGCGCGCGCACACGCACGCACACGCGCACGCGCGCAGGCACACACACACACACACACACACACACACACACGCACGCACGCACGCACGCACGCACGCACACGCACGCACACGCACGCACACCGCACACGCGCGCGCACACACACACACACACAACACACACACACACACACACACACACACACACACACACACACACACACACACACACACACAATGGTCCCGAGCTGTACATGGTAAACTTATGATAACACTTTAGGGAGTGATCATATTCCCATAGTTATTTCTCTGAGAGGATTTGTAGTGAGCCAAGATGACAGTAAGGATAAAATCCCAAAGTTTGATTACAAGCGAGCTGACTGGGCCAAATTTCAATCTGTGCTATCTTCATATGATGTCAATTATTTTGATAAATCTGATATAGAATCTATGTACAGTATTTTTACTATCTCACTACTGCATGCAGCTGGTGAGGCAATTCCGATTCTTAGTCAATCAAAATCTCCCAAAACACGGGTAAAGTGTGGTGGACAGAATCTTGCAGAAACGCTGTTGATAAAAATAAAAGCACGTTTAAACTGTACGCAAAAGTGAAAAAGGTTAAAGGGAGCATACCAGTTAGAACTGCCAAGAATCAAAGGAATAAAGTAATTGAAAATGCTAAACGCGAGTACTGGTCATCATTTTGTTTTAATGAAATAAGTGAACATAAAGATATCAATAAAATTTGGAAAAAGATCCATGAAATGAAAAACGGAATCCATTTACCTGCATATCCAATCATAATAGGTGCTGAAAAAAATTTCCTTCGGCATACCAAAAAGCAGAATCATTTGCTGACATGTTTTCCAAAAACAGCTCCTTCTGTAGTTTATCAGACAAATGCAGAGCTATGAGGGAAAACCAGTCTAACAAAGAAATGTACGCTGATCCTGACAAAATAATGATCATTATCTAAATGC
>CM031606.1:98305567-98338620 GCA_018398815.1 Conus ventricosus
ACGTTTGTCTTAAGGCTATTTCTGTTTTGGGAAAAGGGTTTATGCAGTCTTCGGACATTCATGGGAAATAATCTCAATGGGAGCGATCGGTCATGGATGCAGACGCACTCTCCGGAGTTCTGTGTTCCATGGTGGCCACGTGAGATAGGTGAGTTCATTTTGATGCAGCATCAAGGAGGTCAGTACCAAACGAGATCAAAAGTTTAAAACGTTTCTTTCCGTTGGGTGATACTCGGGGAAATGTCTAGGGACAAAAACCTGAAGGGCCCCAACCAGAAAATGACCAAAACGACCGTTAAGAAATAGAAGTGGCAGGGAAAAATAAATTTATTCAGAAAAACAGACGAAAATATTTAAGTAAGAATCACAGTTTTCTATGAATATTTCTGAACGAAAGAGAGTTTGAATGTGAAACCCCTACTGTATAAAAAAAGTTTCTAAAAAACCGAAAAAGAGCAGCAGTTTTTGAAGGAAACATTACTTTGGGGGAAGTGGTTCTGCTCTAAAAAACAGGGAAGAAAAAAGGGAAAAAAAAGTCCTAAAAAACAGGTGGATTTTTGAGAATTCTTCGTTTCTTATGGAAAAGGGTGGACCTTTTGGGGTTAGATTTTTTTAAAATGAGGCTATAGATCGTGCGTGGTGAGCCTAAACAACAAAAGGAGGGACTTATTACTGTTTCCCCAAAGGTGATAACAAAAGGTGCACTCAGAGTTGGCCCTTAATTTCGCTTAAATGTACCTATGAAATGGATTATCTGCTTTCCCCAGCATAAGGAAGTTTCCCAAACTTTGATTGTGAAGATCAAACTGGTTTCATGGTTAATGATTATTGGGACGTTCAGACTAAATATATGACTATCAACTATTTAAATTGTGCAACTTTTCCAATGATTATTGGCTTTTCTTTGAAAAAGTCCTGTTTCTTTAAGCTAAAAGTTTATGTCTAAGTGTTGGGGACCGTAGGTTTCAAGGTTTTCTAATTGGGTTTAAAGACAAAAAAATTAACTGTTACTATCATGCAGTTTACTCTGTCAATTTTTCCTAGAGAGGAGGGAAATCATTTTCCCCATTGTGTTTATTCTTGGTGCAAAAAATTTTCAGACGGGAAAAGAAGTTTTTGAAAAAAGGAATTGTATTGGTAATAGTCACTTTTTCAGTTTGTTCCAAATTCATTCAACGACTTCTTAAACAAACTCCAGAAAATTGGTTTCCAGTTTGTCTGGAATGGAGAGCAAGTAGGACAGTGGAAAAGTTTGTTATTAAAACGATGAAAAAAGGGCGGTTTGAACATCCCTGATACCAGAAAATTATCTAACTGTGATGGGGGGGGGGGGTTTAAGGGGGGTGGGGGGGGGGTGGGGGGGTAAGGGGGGGGTTGTGATGGGGTGGGGGGTGGGGGGGGTGTGAGGGGGTGGAGGGGTAAGGGGGTGTGATGGGGTGGGGGGGGTTAAGGGGTGGTGTGGGGTGGGGGGGAAGGGGTGTGTGATGGGGGGTGGGGGGTAAGGGGTGTATGAGGGGGTGGGGGGTAAGGGGGGGGGTTTATGGGGTGGGGGGAAAGGGGGGTGTGAGGGGGTGGAGGGGTAAGGGGTGTGTGATGGGGGGGGGGGGGTTAAGGGGGTTGTGATGGGGTGGAGGGGTAAGGGGTGTTTATGGGGGGGGGGAAGGGGGTGTTGGGGTGGAGGGGTAAGGGGGGTGGATGGGGGGAAGGGGGGGTAGGGGGGGGTGGGGGGTGGAGGGGGGGGGGGTTTAAGGGGGGTGTGAGGGGGGAGGGGAAAGGGGGGGTTGTGATGGGGTGGGGGGTAGGGGGGGTGTGAGGGGGTGGAGGGGTAAGGGGGGTTGAGGGGGTGGAGGGGTATGGGGGGGGTTGTGAGGGGGGGTGGGGGGAAAAGGGGGGTGTGATGGGGTGGAGGGGTTTTAAGGGGGGCGTGTTTTGGGGGGGTTGGGGGGTTTGTGGGGTGCAGGGGAGACAGGCGATGGTGGAAAGTGGGGGACCCAAAGGGGGACAGCCCCACCCAAAAAGAAGGGGTGAACCAGGTTTTTCCCCCTTCTATTTTTTGCAGCCTTTCGTCAAAAAAAACACTGACCTCTGAAACCCCTCAAAATTGGGCAAACCGGACGCAAACCCATGGGGAATGCTGCTTTAAAACACCTCCGAGAGGGAAAAACCGCAGAAATGTGGCTGCGTAAAAATTTTTTCAGTGTTCACAGCCATCAGGCCCGAAAAATCACCTCTTTAGTTCGGCTTTCTGTGGTTGCACCCCCACTGGGCCTTCCCCGTGGAATGAAGGGCCGGAGGTGGGGAAAAAGCTTTCCTTCAACAAAATACTTTTTCTTTTCCACTTTTCAATTTTACACTTCCAAAAAACAAATTTAAAACCCCCCTTTTTTTTTCTTTTTCCTTTATAAAAAACTTTTTCTTCCTTTTTCCATAAATTTTTTTTCTTTTTCCCCCCCCTTTCCCCCATTTCAAAGTCCCAGCTGGCTTGTATAGCCTAGTAGTGTGCTCGGTGTGTGTGTGTGGTGTGGTGTGTGTGTGTTGTGTGTTGGGGTTGTGTGTGTGTTGTGTGTGTGTTGTTTTTGGTGGCGCGCGTACGGCGCGCGCTGCCAGGCATGTGGTGTGTGTGGGTGTGTGTTTTGTGTGTGTGTGTGTGTGTGTGTGGTGTGTTGTGTGTGTGTGTGTGTTTGGGGGTGTGTGTGTGTTGTGTGTGTGTGGTGGTGTTGTGTGTGTGTGTGCCCCGACTGTCCATTGGCTAGTTTGGTTAGTGTAGGCCCCGTCTTTCCCGGCGGCTTTTCACTTCTGCTCGGTATCCTTGCCATTGTCTGTCTTGGTCTTTCCCCCCTTTTTTTTTCCCCCTGGGGGTTTCCCTTAAAGGGCTTTTTTGTGGGGGATGGGACTTCTGGGTTGTGGCCAACCCTCCCCACTTCCGTTTTTGATTTTGATTCTTTTGGAACTTACTGGGTCTTGTTCCACTTTCGGGTTTTGGGCAATAAAATCTGGCCATCTGTTTTTCACAGTGTTTCGCAGAATCTGTTGATAAATGTTTGGGTTGGGGGTGTAACTTTGTTGTTCGCCACGTTTCAGAACCTTAGAAGGACAGATTTCACATTTGATTAAAGTTCTGATTTTTTGGGGAGTGAGGGGCCCAGACGTTTCCCAGATGGCCTTTTGGTAGTAAAATGTCCTGTTTATTGTGCAGCTCTGTACCTATCTGTCCTCTATCTTTGCTGACCACACTGCCGAGGTGGAAATTGTAAAAATTCAATGAGTCTTCCTGTTGTAGTCGTTGTGGGTCTCGTTGTGGTTTTTGCTTCAGGCTTCTGTTTTCTTTGTGTGGATTTGGGGGCCTGTCTTTCCTGCGTCTTCTGCTACCTGGCACAGTTCTCTTGTGCTTTTGGCTTTTTGTGGGGAAAGGTGATGTCGTCGGCGAAGTCCGGTCTTCAGTTGTTGGGAAAGCCCTGGTTTCCTTTCCCTTTGCCGTTGTGTGGTCATTTCCAGTAACGTCCATCGGGAAAAATTTGGGTCAGCAATAGTAGACACCCTGACGGACGCCGGTTTGTACATTTAAAGGACTTCTTTGTTCTCGTCGTGGCGACCTGGCATGGGTTCCTCATAGAGTTGCTGGATGATGGCAAAACTTGGGTGGGAAGCCGGTGGTGCATGAGTTTCCGTGATCTCTGTTGGGCGCGCAAACCCCCTCGGAAACCCACAAATACTGGTAAAAGGGGGGGTTCTGTCCCCCAGAGTCTGCTCGGAAATTTTTTCTGGTGGCGAACACAAAAGATGTTAGTTTGTTCTCCCGTGTGTGCGGCGATCTTTTTGTGCTCGAAAGCTAAACGAAAAGTTTTTAAACGAAAAAATTTTTTGTTACCTTTTCCCAATGATTTGTTGCAGCATTTCAGTCGGATTTTTTGGAGATGAGAAGACAAACAGAAATGCTCCCATGTTTGAAAAAAAAGAAGGGGGAGGTAGGGATTTGATTTGGGGCCTTTGAAAAATGTCAACATGCACGTGCGATTATATCAATGGAGGGGGGGGGTTTGGGGGAAGGGGGCAGACGGGAAAAAAGGTTGTTGGTGTTTGTTGTGTGGTATCCATCTGTTTTATCAACTTTTTTATGGGGTGCGGTTTGTGATTGTGTGTGTGGTGTGTGTGGTGTGTGGTGTGTGTGTGTGTGTGTGTGTGTGTGTGTGTTGTTTTGTTGTGTGTGTTGTGTTGTGTGGTGTGTGTGTGTGTGTGGTGCGCGCGGCTCTCTTCTCCCCTCTACTCTCTCTCTTTCTCTTCTCTCTCTCTTCTCTTTTCCCCTCCCCCTCCTCTCCTCTCTTCCCCAAAGTTCAAAACGATGTTCTAAATTCTGTGACTCGGTGTGTGTAGGCTCACCAGGGCGTGAAAATGCGACAAATTTTGCATTGGTGTGTGTATATGTGACACAGTTTCAAATGTTTAAAACGGGGGAAAGCACAAGGTCAGGTAGGGGGCATTTCTTGTTTTTAATGACATCAACTTGTGTGCTGTAAAATCTTGCTTTGCTAAAGCATGATGGGGCCTGTGTAAAATCATTTTTGGATGTTTCAAAGACGTAGAGAACAATAAACAAGAAAAAACATGCCCGGGCCATGGTGGGAAAACCGCCCCCATTTTCCCAGTGAAGGGCCCCAGTGCCAATAGGCTTTTGTTGAGGCCTTTACCAGCTGTAGGTGGGCACTGTGATTATTTTTGCGGTCAAAAAGAAATAATGCATGTCCGTTTGTCTATTTGTGAGTGTTTTAAGGGGAGCATGCTCTCCACTGAGTTGAACTTTCTTCAATGTGGTGTGGTTTTAGAAAGTTTTTTTCAATTTATTTTTTTTTGTTTGGGAAACTTTGTCCGGCTTTAAAAAATGGGTTTTGGAAAGTGCCCATTTTATGTTTTTTTCGTTCTGTCACTCTAAACACCCCCCAAATCAAAGCTCAAACAATCGGTTCGTGTTTTGGCAAAGTGTTGGGGAAAACCCCACCCTTGCCAACACTTCGCCAGCGCCCCAGTATAATTACGGGGGGGGCTTGTGGGGAGGGGAGGCGGGAAGTTGGCAGCTGTAGGCGGGCGTGTGGGGGGGGGGGGGGGGGGTTTAATCAAAAACTGCAGCCATCCCTTCCCTTTTTTTCCTCTCGCCTTCCCTTTTTTGCGACCCGTAGGTGGTCGGGTTTTTTGCCTTTCTTTTTTCTAATATTCCTTGAGAAGGGGGGTTGTGCAACAGTTTTTTTTTAAAAGGGGTTTTTCCGGAAATCTCTCTTCATGGAAAGGAAAATTCAAACACTAAGAACGAAAAGGACTGTTGAGTGTATGATTTTAAACCCCAGAAATCACCGGACAAGTTGTTGAGCAATAACTGTTGGTGTATGATAAAAAAGTTGGGGGTCACGAGAAAGTTGTGGGAAAACTGTCTGAGTGTTGATAAAATTGGGTGTCATGAGATTGTTGTTGGGGTTTAATTAATGTCCCCAGTGTATGAAAAACCTTGAGTGTCACTGAGACTGTTGTTGGGCAATAACGTCGAGTGTTTGTAAAACCCTTGGGGGTAAAATGAGACTGTTGTTTGGGGAATAAAATGTTGGTGTAGAAAAACCTAGGGTGTATTTAGACAAGTTGTGGGCGTAACGTCGGTGATGATAAAAAACCCTTTGGGGGTCCTGGACAAGTTGTCGGGCGATAATGTCTGGTGTATGACAAAAACCCTTTGGGGGCTTGGACAAATTGTTTTGGGGTAACTGTCGAGTGTATGTAAAAAAATTTTGGGGGTCATTGAGAAAGTTGTTGGGCGATACGTTGGGTAGAAAAACTAGGGGGTCAAGAGAGAAGTTGTTTTGGGGATAAAATGTTGGTGTTGATAAAACCCCAGGGTGTCACTGGACAAATTTTTTTGGCGTAACTGTCTGCGTGTATGATAAAACCCGGGTGGATTGGACAGGGGTTGGGCGTAATGTCTAAGTGTTGATAAAACCCGGGAGTCACGGGACAAGTTGCAGGCAATAACTTTGGGGAGTGTGCACGCAGAGAAGAGCGGCGGGTGGGGCTCCGTAGGAAAAAACAGTTTCTTGGGCTGTTTAAACCAGAAAAAATTTCTCCAGAAAAGGCAAAGAACAGTTTCTTTGGCTGCTCGCAGAACTGTTTGTCCAGCTACAAGCAAGATAAGACGTACAGCCAATACCACTTTCAATTTGGGCGACAATGGGCCCTTGAATGGCATCCCGGAGATCAAGAGGTGAGTGGCTTGTTTTTTCTGTACTGCAACCTTTATGTATCGGACTACAAATAAAGAACCCAAAAATTGAAGTGGTAAATAAATGTTTTCAAAAGGGGTTTGACATTCTTAAAATGGTCTCAGCGTGAAACCCAAATTGAACAAGGGTTGTTTATGATTCATCCTCTTTCGTGAGACAAATTCTTTCTGGTGGTGACGTGATGTTTTTGAAGCTCAGGTTTGTTTTAAAAAAAATCATCTCCCACTGCGATACAACCCACTGGAGGTTGTAGAGCCATTCCGTTGAAAGAAGAAAGGGGGCTCCTTTAGAATTATACAAGTTTGAAAATACCCGATAAGCAGTCATTACCATCAATTTAAAAAAACAACATTCGAGGCAGCACAGAGTTTTTTATTAAAACATTGTCCTGGCTTTAGTGATCTGAAAGGGGGCTTTCTGTTATGCCCTATTACCTAGCCCGAATAAACGTGAGATCAAAATGGAATGGAAAAAAAAAAAATGTGAGCTTCGACGCGCTTTTCAATGGGCTACCCCGTGCCTTCGTACTTATACAAAAATAAAAATAAACGTAAAAACTTCTTTTCGCGTTCAGAAAGGAGAGCATACTTCTATAGTTGTAGGGAAAAGACCTTTGTTGGACGGAAATACCGAAAAGGCAGAGATACTTTTGGTTGTTGGAAAGACCCTGTTTTAGGGTGTACACAGAAAAACAGGCATACTTCTATAGGTGTAGGAAAAAGCTACTGGGTATTGCGATACACAGAAAGGAGCATACTTTAAGGCGAGGAAAGACTCCCCCGTTGTATTTGGGGATACACAGAAAGGAGGCATATTCTATAGGCTGTAGGGAAAAAACTCCCCGTTGTATTGCGATACACAGAAAAGGGAGAGCATATTCTTAGGCGTAGGAAACCTCCTGTTGTATGGCGATCCCAGAAAAGGGAGATATACTTTATGGCTGTAGGAAAGATCCTGTTGTTTGGGGTTTCACAGAAAGGCAGATTATTCTATAGGCGTAGGAAAGACTACCGGTTGTATGGCGTACCCGGGGGCCGGATAGCCCGTTGGGAGAGCGCCGGACTCGGTCCTGGGGTTGCGGGTTCGTTTTCGGGATGGGGGATTTTTTTCCCCGGAGTTAAAATTTATTCTGATCCATTTCCCCATTGTCCCTTTGAATTTAGACTTAAACCGGGTTCCGTGTGTGAACCTGAAAAAATCTTGCACACACGTAAAATCCCCTACAACTTTTGGGGAAAAGAAGGCCCGTTGGCCGTTGGGTTTGGGTGACACGTGAAACTTAGATGCCCTTCCCCGAAGAGGAGTATGGTGCTTAATGGCGGGGTAAAAAAGGGTCTTCACAAAAAACTCCCCCTGCCTGGCTATAAGGGAGTGTCCGCAGGAGTAAGCCTGCGTACGAGAAAGAAAAAGAAAAAAAGTTGGGTAACCCGAAAGGCAGAGATACTTCTATAGGCGTAGGAAACACTACCGTTTTTATGGCGAACACGAAAGGCAGAGATCTTCTTTGGCTGTAGGAAACACTCCTGTTGTATGGCGTAACAGAAAAAACGAGCATCTTTTAGGCGTAGGAAAGACTCCTGTTTTATGGCGATACGCAGAAAGGGAGAGATCTTCTATAGGCTGTGGAAAGACTCCTGTTGTATGGCGATCCAGTAGGATTCGGGCCTACCAAAAAGGGTTTACCTTTTTTCTACACATGGAGAGGACCAGCGGGGCTAAACACTGACTGTGTCCTTGCAGTCCTCATGTTATTAACGTCATCAATGGCTTTCAACATGGTCTTCCCCTTTCGGGTAAAATAGGTTGCTGCAACGTTTTGGTGCCCCAAAACTCCATTTTTTTATTCACTTTAGGCGTATTTATTATCGAAAGGGAAACAATGATAGACCGTAGTGCCATTGTATCTTTCTACTTTGCCTCACCAACACACAACCCCCACACAAAACACCAAAACCCAAAACACACAACTCACACGCGCGAGGTGTGCGAGACACACACACACACACCCACGCCCGCCGCCCCAAAAGCACACAACCACGCCGCACGCACCACGCACACACCACACACAACCACACAACCACACACACCACAAACACACACAAAAAACTATTATATGGCGTGCGCACGTGTGCGCACACACCCACACACACAACACACCACACCACACACTTACCACCACAACCAACACAAACAACACACACACACCCCAACCCACCACACACCCTACGGCGCACGTGTGTGTGCGCCGCGCGCGCGCGCCCCAAAACTCACCACACACCCCACACACAACACACCACGCAGTTGCCGTACGCCGCATACAAACCCACACCACCACCCCCCACACACAACCACACACACACCACACCCACGCAGACGCAAAACACACACACAACGCAAACCCCCGGCCCGCTTTTTCTTCCTCCCCCCTCAATCCCCCCCTCCCCAACACACAATCACACCTATACACAATGCTCCTTTCCAAATTGAGCCATTTATAAAAAAGCAGGTGTGGGGTTTGCTTCCCCCCTTAAATCTCACACCCCCACCCCCACCCCCCTTTTCCCATATCCTTTTTTGCCCCACACCCCCTCCCCCCCCCGTCACCGCCCACCGTGCTGCAGGTGACTACTCATTGTGGTCAAAGTAGATTGGGCCCCCGGACAAAATTTTTCCCCAAACTAGGGCTTTTTTGCCGTTGAAGCCCCCACGGACTGCATTTCCCGCTGGGATGGGTGCGAGGTTCTTTATGCCCTGTAGTTTTCCCAGGCGCCCAAAATGTTTTATTTTTTTACAGGAAACCAGTGCTGCGGGCTTTTTCACTTGGGGAGGACGGGGGGGGTGAGTTTCTTTCATTCTCATGGAAGTGTATTTTTTGCTTCGTGTGCCTTTTTTTTGTACGTTCATCAGTTGACGGTATTTAAATCAGTAATTGGATACTTTTCGAAAAAGGATTCATTTTTCTGGTTGAGTCTTTTTTGTTGTGGTCTGACAGTGGCCCCCTGAAACATAAAAATGTTAGCTTTGGAAATGTTATTAAATGGTTCAAGGGATTTTCAAGGAGAACAAGAAAATATCGATAAAAAAAAAAAATTTGGAGTCTCGGTGCATTGCCTCATTCATGTGAGATGTGTTTTCTGAGAAAAGAATTTTTTTTTTTTTATTATTTAACTTAATGGGGGCGCTGTGGCAAACAGTACTGAGCACAACTTAAAAAATGAGGGGAAAAGGTTTGTCATATGAAAGCGGCGAATCCCTATCTTTTGTGTGGGGCTTGGTCGTTGTTCGTCAGCTTGTGTTTTTTTTCCACGTGAGGGCTATGTTTTTTTCAGAATTTTTTTCAAACGATTGCTGTTTAAAAAAAAACAATAACAAGAACAAAGAAAAGAAAGGCAAAAGTCTATGAGTCAACGTAAATTTTTGACGTCAGCGTGAATTACATAAGAAAAATGCCCTAAAAAAAAAGGAAAATCCGTGGGCCCCCGAGCAGGCCTTTTAATGATCACCGGGAGGTGGAGTCAGCCCATGCCGTTGCTGTCTCCGTCAACACGCGTGGAGGGCTGACCGGTCAGTAGTGCAAAATTTTGTATTTAAAGGGCCTCAGGATTCTTGTCCAGACGCGTGGAGTGGTTGACCCCAGGTCCGTAGTGCAATTTTGTAATAAAGGGGCCCCAGGATTTTCTGCCAGAGCGGGGGGGGTTGACCCCCCAGGGCAGTAGTGCAATTTGTAATAAAGTGCCTGGGTTCTCTGTCAAAACGACGTGGAGTGGTTGCCCCAGGTCGTTTGTGCAATTATGTAAAAAAGGGCCTCGGATTTTCTGTCAACACGACGTGGAGTGGTTGACCCCCAGGTCGTAGTGCATTGTAATAAAGTGCTCGGGTTTTTTTAACACGACGTGGAGTGGTTGCCACGGTCAGTAGTGAATTTGTAATAAAGGGCCTAGGATTTCGTCAAGACGTGTGGAGAGGCTGACCGCCGGTCAGTAGTGCAATTTGTAATAAAGGGCCCCGGATTCTCTGTAACACGACGGGAGGGTTGACCACCAGGTCAGTAGGCAAATTTTGTAATAAGGGCCCCAGGATTCTCCTAAAAACGCGGGATGGTTTTCCACCAGGTCAGTGTGCAATTTGTAAGTCCCCCTCATGCCCATTTTTGAGTGTCCCCGAAAAGTGAAATTCTTTTTATGCATCTGTCCCCAAAAAAATAAAAGTTAGAGAAAAAAGCATTTTCCCCGTAAGATTACAAAACCCTTCTTCTTTAGGTTTTCGTTACTGGTGTGGGAACTAAGTATGGCAGGCTGGCAGTATTAAGGAGCATTTAAAAACGCAAACTTGCTATTTGTCACTGTTATTGGATGTTAATCATCTTCATTTTCAATGTAGTATCCTGACATGATTTCCCTTTGTACCTCTACCCTTCACATTGCCAGAAGGCCTGGCTCCTTAAACATTTTGTCATTTGTCATTTCTCTCTCTCTCTCTCTCTCTCTCTCTCTCTCTCTCTCTCTCTCTCTCTCTCTCTCTCTCTCTCTCTCTCTCTCTCTATCTCTCTCTCTCTCCTCTCTCTCTCTCTCTCTCCTCTCTCTCTCTCTCTCTCTCTCTCTCTGTGCGTGCGTGCATGCTTGTACGTGCCAGCGAATGTCCATGCTTGTGTGTGTGTGTGTGTGTGTGTGTGTGTGTGGTGTGTGTGTGTGTGTGTGTGTGTGTGTGTGTGTGTGTGTGTGTGTGTGTGTGTGTGTGTGTGTGTGTGTGTGCGTGCGCCATAAATCAAGAAAACAGTAGAAGTGATGACAGAGGTGACAACACTGAAGTCCATTTGGCGTGACACAAGCCATTCTGCCATGACAACCCAACTCGTGCATTCCTTGGTCAGAGGATTGTTTGTGCACACATGTGAACCCTTCGTAGGCACACACTGCCGATCTCTAAAGCCAGTGCAAACCCTGGGGATGACATGTCACCACGAGGTCTGGAACATGTCGGAGAGGGAGGAACCAGCGAACCACACGATGCCCTGGGCACTATGGTATGGACAATAACATTCTGCTGGCCGTGTCAAGGTCAGCCAGACTGACAACAGCCAACCCACAGGCACAGTGACCAGGAGGAGGAGAAGAGGCAGACAGAGGGAGAGATGGGCCGTCAGTATCTGGGAGCACAAAGACCTGTCCTGGGCTAGCTCTTAGTGGGCCGTAGATAATGGCACCAGATGGGAGGTTGTCGGTCAGTCATTGCTGTGTCTGAACAACACCTACTTGGGGTTAGAATGTGGGTGAAGCAAGACAAATTTAATACATAAGAGAAAAAGATGAGTTCATATATACCACTTTCTGTTTGGGTGTCTGGTCCACATGCCAGAGTCTGCCTTGTATTCATCATATATCTATTTCAATTTACTTATTTGTTTCATTGTATTGCCCCTGACCTTATTTCAATCTTGTTTTCAAGACTTGTGCTCCTGACCCAACTCGTCGTGCTTTCAATGTTTATATCACTTTCTCCTCTAGCGCCTTCTGTCGTCCCTGCATGACCACAGTCCACAAGTAGAGAAATGGGCTGAGAGCAGAGCTGAGTGGTAACCCAAATACAACCATGGCGTCATGGGCGTTGTTTAATGTGGATGTCCCACTTGTTGCCATGACCGTGACAAAGCCCAGAACAAGCCAGCTTGCACTGTTCGCGGTCGCCAGTTTTTGCATCAGATGCACAGCAGAATACACAGACCTAGATGAGGTATCAAGCATAGTTCTGAATTTAGGTGTTTGTCTGTAGATCACAAACTGGCCCACCATTATTGTGAAGCAGATCACAAAATTAACAGTCGTAATGACGTTTGACCATCGGAATTCTTGATTACATCTGTGGTGATTAAATAATGGCATGCGGCACAGACCTGACTGACCTTTGAACTCCCCACTGTGATGACCCAGGAAGAAATGGCATCAATGATATCAGGGTTCCAGCACACCATGGCACTATGACAGCTGCTGTCAGCGAAACTCTCGTCAGCGTGCATGAGAGCTTACGAAAGACAATGACAGTGAGGTGATCCACGGTGATGAAGCCAATGATGAGAAGTGACGCCTCACTGGACAGATAGAACAGAAACTCGGCCACCTTACAAGGCAGGCTGTTGATCCATGTCTTTTCACAGTAGATGTAACGATCTTTGAATATCTCATTAGCTCCTACGACAATACTGGTATGATAGCCTGTACA
The DNA here is from genome assembly GCA_018398815.1 of Conus ventricosus. Taxonomy (NCBI): domain Eukaryota; kingdom Metazoa; phylum Mollusca; class Gastropoda; order Neogastropoda; family Conidae; genus Conus; species Conus ventricosus. The sequence goes on from CM031606.1 coordinate 98,318,041, forward strand.
AGTTTGAGCAAACAGCAAATCAGCAATCATCAACATACTGCTTTCAAAGTGTTCCTTTCACTGTGAATAAACTGATGAAACTAATCAGGTTTCCTAACGTGGCGCACACACAGACCACCCAGAAGAACATTCTGTACAGTTCAGTTGGCATCAGTGTTGTACATGAAAGAAGCATAGTTTGAGGTGCAGAGCACTTTATTTCATCTAAGTTCTTGGAAAGTAAATTATCACAGCAGAACCTGTAATTTGAAGCAAAAGATATTTACTAAATGATCAGACTTTGATAACAAATTCAATGAAAATTCCTCCAGTGGGTTAAATCTCATGTCTACTTCACGAAGGTATGGTGTGTTTTTAAAACCCATTGATCCGATTCTTTTAATAGCGGAAGAAGAGAGATTTAAATGAATTACACGAGGCAAGAAAATGGACAATACACAATTGAATACGTGAAGATTTGTTCCTGATATATCAACATGCAATAGTAAATAATGAATACGTTTTGTCAATGTGTTCATTGTCTTTGACCTTATGGGATTTTTTGCTAACAGGAGCGTTTTCAAATTTTGTAGTTTAAGAAAATTAGATATATCAAGATATTTTAGACAGTTGTTTGTGAGACTGATGTGTTGTAAGTTGAGAAGCTTTATGCTTGATGTGTTAGAAATATGGCAATGAGACAGAGTGAGATGAATGAGATAGACATTTGTATTAAATCATCCGGTGACATCCCTGATCCTGTGGCGTCCACATATCGGAGCTGTGAAAAGAGATCAACAGGAAACGTGTTTTTGCAAATGAAAATGTGACCTTGACACAGACAACCTTCAGGACAAGATGTATCACACATCAGTTCATCATCTTGTTGTGGACACTGGCCCCAGCCATCACACAGGTGAACTCTGTGGAGACAGGTTGTAGATGCTCGACACTTGAACAATCCAGTACATTGAACTTTGTCACAGTCCTGTTCGTCCTCGCCATGAACACAGTCAGAGAATCCATTACATCGAGTGTAGACAGGAAGACAGTACAGCCACTCCGATGTACAGCGATAATGAGTGTCAGGACAAGGTTCTTCTTTGTCCATCACCTGTTGTGTAAAGTAACCCGTACCATCCAAGTCAATGTGAAATCGTTGCATCATCTTCGCATCTATAAACTGAATGCAATATGCACACGGATTACTAACCTGTTGCTGGCAACCGATCTCATCAGAATCATCCACACAATCAGAGTGTTCATTACAACGCTGACTGTGTAACACACACTGACCATTAGAACACCCAAAGCCCTGACAAGAAGGGAGATGACAAAATGACTCATCACTATTGTCTGGACAGTCCTGTCTGACGTCACACACTAACGTGTAATGCAGTAACGTGACATCATCATTACAAGTGAACATGACATGTGCACATTTCACATCTCTCTCAGCAGCTGACAACATCTCGTCCTGCTCAGCACTGGCATTCAGAACTGCCAGACTTTGAGGGTGATAGGAGTTCCCACAGTGACTGCCAGGGTCACAGTACATGAAAGTATGGATGATAGCACTGGCTGGACAAAGCAACACACTCTGCCTAGTGTGTGTGAAAGAGGACGGGGTGGACTGTGACTGGGGCCGTACAGCTTGGGGAGGAATCACACCAGAGGTTTGTAGTTTAGTCTCACATAGCACTACCCTTATAAACGGGTCCTCACGGAATCTCACATAGAGGCCATATTCATGCCACTGCCCTTTCATGTTTTTCCTTGAAATGACAAATGTTGTATGTCCTCTAAATCTGAAATGATTCATGTTGTAGATCATAGTATGATCAGACCATTTACGGAACTGACTATACATAAAAGGTACCAAAGACCATCCTGAAGTGTAATCCAAAGCTACTTGGAAACGAAAATAATTTCTGAAAATTCTAAGGGAGTCTTCAAATTCTTCTCTCGTTGTTACAGACGCAATTTCCTGGCCAGATTTTCTGCATTCATAGGATAGAAGGACATGATTTATAGGTGTGTCTGCAAAGACAAGTTTGAAACACTTGTTTGTTGAAGCCACCATCCCCTGACAGCCAGGACTGCTGAAGGGACAGTGTTCTGTTTCATCCCGTCCATCTTCACACTCTGTCTTCAGATTGCACTGCAGGAAGGGATGAAAGGTGGGAGTAATTAGTCACAGAGCAGTTGAACAACCCACTGGGCAGAGTATAAGGATGGCCAGACACACAGAAAGTAGAGAAGACCATTTTGAGACGCACTGGCATTCTTGGGGAGTGCATCCTGAAATAGGAAAGCACGAAACAAGGATGCTGGTGTGGAACGGTCAAGACACACAAGAGTAGTGTGTTCTTGGGATGTGTTGTGTTTCCTGTATGTCACTCGTAACTTACGACTAAATAAACATAAGCGAACTGAAGGGGATTGCTGCACACTAACCATGATGACACACTGAGAATGTAGTATCAGTTCTATGCTGAAGGAAACTCTTATTCTCATTACTGGTACAACTACATATCCGGAGTATTCATTTATACATTGTAGGAATGCATTGTTGTGCTTCATTGCTTGAAAACTGATCGTAGCTATTGGTTTGTTCGTCATCAATATCCGCATTGAATTTCCTTCTGACTGAAATAACAGATCTTGAAGACCCTGAGACCAACATGCCACCTGGCGATCATAAGTAAATAACAGCTGGAGCCTCATTTCAATTCTCCACACATTCCCGTCGCTGCAGTTCCCGAAAGCCAGGTGTTGAAGGCGAGCACGCACATACATACCCTGTGTCAGCCTTATGTGCAGGTTACAGAAATGGCTGGATCCCCCACACAGCCCGTACACCACTCCCAGGTCTGCTGTAAACTGTGTCAGCAACCCGCTATCACAATCAGAGACATTGCTGTTTAGAAATGTTGTGTTTGGGTTGTTTTGTTTCATAAGATAGTCTACCCCTGGACAAGAGTCACAGATATTCAGAGATCCAGTTGTGGTTCCCTTGCTGATGTTGCGACTTGTGGTAAACACTGCACAGAAAACAAGCCTGGCGGTGCAATAGACAGATCGGGTAAACCATCACCAACACTTTCTTCTTCGCCTTCGTGTATTCTACAGGAAGCTCATCATACAGACTGTGTCATATTACGTCATCATACAACAGATTGCGTCCTATTACGTTGTCATACAACAGACTGCATCCTATTACACCACACGACGGACATTGGCCTGTTACGTCGTCAGACAATAGACTTCGTCCTATTACGTCATCATACAGCAGACTATTACGATATTATACGACAGAGAGAATCCTCTTACGTCATCATACAAAAGTCTGCGCCCGATTACACATTGCATCCTATTATGTCATATAACAGACTGCGTCCTATTACGTCATCATACAACACACTATGTCCTATGACGCCAGCCTACTGTGTCCCATGACGTCATCACACAACAGACTACGTTCTGTGGCTCTGGTCGCCTTGCTCTCCACTGCTACTGTTGCCTGTCTCCCCTGAACTGACTGGCTCTGACCTCGTCTGCCTCCTCCCCCTCCCCCCCCCCCCCCCCCCCCCCCCACACACACACAGGCACTCACACACACGCACGCACGCACGCACGCACACGCTCGCACGCACGCACGCACGCACGCACGCACGCACGCACACACACACACATCACTTCCTATGATTGCTTCCGTACCCTCCTTTGTGAAGAAAGTAATATGTCATTTCTTCCAGTGAACAGGCAAATAAGTTCAACACGTAGTTTAAAAGCACAGCCAAGATTGTATGCGATTGACAACTCAGGCAAATAGCTTTGAGATGAAGACAAATATTTCAATTAGACACCGGATCAGTTGATTCTGTTTTAATTTGGTAATTCATACAATATCATGAATCTTGCTTTTAGCATCTTCGGCTATGTTTTCTTACTTTGATTTTTAGTGATGTGCTCTCTTCCCTCGTTTTTTAATGTCCGTCCTTCCTGCTTGCATCCTTACTCTGTTTTGCTTTGTTTTGTTTTGTTCTTATTTTGTACATGTTTTCCACAGACTGTTTCATTCAAGATAATCTGCTCTGCGTTCTTTCTTCCTGAGTCTTTGCTGCTTTCCTTCTGCTGAGCCAGGTCCGGCCCTTACATCCATCTTCCTTCTGCTCTCCTCTCCCTTGTTTTCTCTTTCTTACTGTTCTCGGGTTCCATCCCATCACTGGTGTTCTCCCCTCCACTGTGGGAATCTTTCCGCCATCGTATGTACAACTGCACGTGCGTAGAATGAATGTGATAAATGTTCATTGCTATGTCTTTATGCACACCTGAAAAGACGAAGAGTTTTGGAACGATGGTAAATACTAGATGTTCTGATGATATCTCCAATGAACTAGGGCGTCAAACAGCATACCAGAACACTTTGTCAATGGAGCGGAAAAGCAGGGTACCAACGTCAAAACAGGAAACTTCATAGAGCTCTACAGTTTTTCTTTCACGACGTGGATCTTGCAGTTGTTCCTGTGTTTCAATGCTGTGGCTGCTTCCTGTCAGGTTCATCACCCCTCTACCCATAGTCTACTTGCCTTTTTGAAACCGGAGCATCAGGAACGTAATCAGAAATGGTGTCAGATATATTACGAATCCAGTATAGATCTTCATGATACCATCGTACGTTATTCAGCATGATTTCTTTTTTTTTTAATCTGAGAGGAGGTCTTTTCAGTTATCTTTCTTATATTTCTTTCGAAAGTGTACAGCGATGTCCAAGTAGTCCTCTGATCTCAAAATGGCAAGACACATTTGTTTACCTTTTTCTCCATAATTTATCCAAAGCACCTTTGAGCACATAGCTAAGGCAAGGATTCTGGAGACTCTGATTTTCTCGCATTGACCTTTACATCTTCTAAACGGAACTGTCATCTTCCTACTTGTGCTGTTTAAGGATTTTTTTTTTTAAATTTCATTTTGATGTTGAGATAATTGTTCTATCCCCTATTTAACAAATTGAAAGTATTCACTTTAATTACAAAACTTTCAAGTCAATCTGCACACAACTGTGACCGTATGCTCTTTTGAATCGCAGTCTTTTCTCCTTTGAAATCGTATTGACATCGCCTCCTCAACCCCCAAGGCTCTGGCTGTTTATAGATCATGACACTGAGGGTTCAACATATATGGCGCAGCACAGCCAATCAACATTCATGGAGTGTCATCGAACGTTCCGAATCTTGAGGTGCCACAGCCGATCAACACTCATTGAGTGTCATCGAACGTTCCGAATCCTGAGGTGCCACAGCCAATCAACACTCATTGAGTGTCATCGAACATTCCAGAATCCTGAGGTGCCACAGCCAATCAACACTCACTGAGTGTCATCGAACGTTCCGAATCCTGAGGTGCCACAGCCAATCAACACTCACTGAGTGTCATCGGACGTTCCGAATCCTGAGGTGCCACAGCCAATCAAAACGCATGGAACTGTGGAAACATCGGGCACCATAACGTATCAGAACCAATCAAAACGCATGGAACTGTGGAAACATCGGGCACCATAACGTATCAGAACCAATCAAAACGCATGGAACTGTGGAAACATCGGGCACCATAACGTATCAAACCAATCAAAACGCATGGAACTGTGGAAACACCGGCACCATAACGTATCAGAACCAATCAAAACGCATGGAACTGTGGACACATCGGGCACCATAACGTATCAGAACCAATCAAAACGCATGGAACTGTGGACACATCGGCACCATAACGTATCAGAACCAATCAAAACGCATTGAACTGTGGACACATCGGGCACCATAACGTATCAGAACCAATCAAAACGCATGGAACTGTAGACACATCGGGCACCATAACGTATCAGAACCAATCAAAACGCATGGAACTGTGGAAACATCGGACACCATAACGTATCAGAACCAATCAAAACGCATGGGACTGTGGAAACATCGGGCACCATAAGGTATTATATATATCAGAACCAATCAAAACGCATGGAACTGTGGAAACATCGGGCACCATAACGTATTATATATATCAGAACCAATCAAAAGGCATGGGACTGTGGACACATCGGGCACCATAACGTATTATATATATCAGAACCAATCAAAACGCATGGGACTGTGGACACATCGGGCACCATAACGTATTAATATATCAGAACCAATCAAAAGCATGGGACTATGGACACATCGGGCACCATAACGTATTATATATATCAGAACCAATCAAAACGCATGGGACTGTGGACACATCGGGCACCATAACGTATTATATATATCAGAACCAATCAAAAGGCATGGGACTGTGAACACATCGGGCACCATAACGTATCAGAACCAATCAAAACGCATGGGACTGTGGACACATCGGGCACCATAACGTATCAGAACCAATCAAAACGCATGGAACTGTGGACACATCGGGCACCATAACGTATCAGAACCAATCAAAACGCATGGAACTGTGGACACATCGGGCACCATAACGTATCAGAACCAATCAAACTGATCCAAACATTCACGAAACCATTCCGGAAGCCCTTGTACTTACGACAGATGTTAAGAGAAGTCTTATCTCCCTTCAAATTGGTGGTCCAAGGAGTTTGATGTTTAGAGAAGTCTTATCTCCCTTCAAATTAGTGGTCCTAAGAGTTTGATGTTTAGAGAAGTCTTATCTCCTTTAAAATGGTGGTCCAAGGAGTTAGATGTTTAGAGAAGTCTTATCTCCCTTCAAATTGGTGGTCCTAGGAGTTAGATGTTTAGAGAAGTCTTATCTCCCTTCAAATTAGTGGTCCTAGGATTTAGACGTTTACAGAAGTCTTGTTTCCTTTCAAATTGGTGGTCCTAGGAGTCAGATGTCCAGCGCAGTCTGTGCTATTGACCATTCCCTCCATGTAGTTCCAGATCAAGCAGTCTCAACGGTCGTCCTCTGAAGGTGCAGGTCAGAGAGGTGCTGTGAGCTGTCCTCACAGGTCCCTTGTCTGGGTGTGTTCCTTTCCCAGGGGCCGGGTGTCTGGGTGTGTTCCTTTCCCAGGGGCCGGGTGTCTGGGTGTGTTCCTTTCACAGGGGCCGGGTGTCTGGGTGTGTTCCTTTCCCAGAGGCCGGGTGTCTGGGTGTGTTCCTTTCCCAGGGGCCGGGTGCCTGGGTGTGTTCCTTTCCCAGGGGTCGGGTGTCTGGGTGTGTTCCTTTCACAGGGGCCGGGTGTTCTGGGTGTGTTCCTTTCCCAGGGGCCGGGTGTCTGGGTGTGTTCCTTTCCCAGGGGCCGGGTGTCTGGGTGTGTTCCTTTCACAGGGGCCGGGTGTCTGGGTGTGTTCCTTTCCCAGGGGCCGGGTGTCTGGGTGTTTTCTTTCCCAGGGGCCGGGTGTCTGGGTGTGTTCCTTTCCCAGGGGCCGGGTGTCTGGGTGTGTTCCTTTCCCAGGGACCGGTTGTCTGGGTGCGTTCCTTTCGCAGGGGCCGGGTGTCTGGGTGTGTTCCTTTCCCAGGGGCCGGGTGTCTGGATGTGTTCCTTTCCCAGGGGTCGTGTGTCTGGGTGTGTTCCTTTCCCAGGGGCTTTTTGTCTGGGGTGTTCCTTTCCCAGGGGCCGGGTGTCTGGGTGTGTTCCTTTCCCAGGGGCCGGTTGTCTGGGTGTTTTCCTTTCCCAGGGGCTGGGTGTCTGGGGTGTTCCTTTCCCAGGGGCCGGGTGTCTGCAGCTGAGAGAATAAACACACAAGTCTGTGAGAGTAAACACCATCAAGGATAAAGCATTTTAACCTTTCATTTGCAGAAAGTAATCAATCTGGATGCTCTGTGTGTGTGTGTGTGTGTGTGTGTGTGTGTGTGTGTGTGTGTGTGTGTGTGTGTGTGTGTGTGTGTGTGTGTGTGTGTGTGTGTGTGTGTGTGTGTGTGTGTGTGTGTGTGTGCGTGTGTGTGGAAAGAGTTATTTTGCCACTGTCGTTGGACGGACATGTAACCCTCACGCAGGCTGGACGACTAAACGGTTGTGGTCGTCAGTAGGGGCTTGACAGAGGAGATGATGACTTCTTGTGAAGGTCTAGTCAGGGGAAATGTCTCTGACACGCAAGACGAGACAGAAAAAAAACCAGTGTGTAAACTTCCATTGTAAGGAACATATCGTAACAAAGGATACTAGCACAGTAAACGCTGAAAAAAAACAACAATGTATAAACTTCCATTGTAAGGAACATATCGTAACAAAGGATACTAGCACAGTATACGTTGAAAGAAAAAAAAACAGTGTTCAAACTTTCATTGTAAAGAGAACATCGTAACAAAGCATACTAGCACAATAAACATAGGGAAAAAAACACAAATAAACTTCCACCGTAAAGAGAACATTGTAACGAAGCATACTAGCACAGTAATCATAGGAAAATCAAACAGTGTGTAAGCTTCAACTGTACAGATAGCATTGTAACAAAGCACACTAGCACAGTAAACATACATAAAAAAACCCAGTGTGTAAGCTTCAACTGCAGAGATAACATTGTTAAAAGCCCAGTCTGCCCCTGTAAGGTGACGAAGACTTCTAAGGAACTAGATGAAGGCTTTAGGCTGTTTCATGCTTACGCACTTAACAGGATGCAAGTTATATTGTTAAGATATATTTCTTTAACCATCATTACTATTCAACCAGAAACGTCAATCCCATTAATTCTGAGGTCACTACTTATTTGAAAGCTTAAACAGCATCCAATTTTGTTTAATGTTATTAGCAAATTAATTCAACAACACAAACGCCTTTTCAATTCATATTCAAGTGCAAAAATAACATATTACCAACAAACACTCACAAAGTCACCATGATTACAATATTTACCAATTGATCTCATCAACCTACTCACCCATTGCCTACTTAACCCAGCAAAGGCTACTTAGGAACAGACAAACAGACTAGAGACAGGTTCAATTCTTCAAACACAAATCGTCCTGAGATTGTCTGATTTGAAATGAACCCATTAATCTAAACACTGTTTGTAAACTCTGTTGTTTTGATACTCCCCTCATCACCGTGTGAAGTTGGAGAGAGTCAGTCAGGTACCTGCACCTCTGGACAGTTCTACGAACGACTGGCCGCCATGCTGTGGTGCAGACGTTCTGTACTGATGACCGACACCAACAGTTCCTGCTACAGACACACTGGAGGTGTTCAGCCTGCAACAAGCGGACGTCAACAGTTCCTGCTACAGACACACTGGAGGTGTTCAGCCTGCAACAAGCAGACGTCAACAGGTGTGGTGTCATCCTATGTGTAATGAGCCCGATTTCTAAATCAGATTCCTCAACTTCTTGCTCAGGAATCCAAAGTCCCAACATCAGTATGTTAGACCCTTGCTCACACAACGTCCACAACCAGTCAGTGAGACAAAAGAAAAGAGTCTCCCCTTTTAATTAGCAACTACGCTTCTAAAAATTATTTCCATACAGATTATTTCCTCTTTTCACTGAAAAAAACCAACAGAAACATATCTGTTTTAGATACGTCAACTCCTCACGGACAAAAACATGTTTTCCTTTCACGTTTTCACTCTCAGTGCCACACACAGAATAATCATGTTCATAGAGTTTCTCGATCATCACAGACCTATAACCATTCTTGCCCATTGTTCAGTCTCTCAACCCCGTCCCCACCCTTCATACCTCCTATTCCTTTGTGCTCGACACTATACCAGAGCTAACTGAGGATATTGGGACACAGATGGCCTATGATATGTTAGAATCCGATACCTAAATATGTACATGTTAACATGTGTGATTCATCATATTGTATGAAATAGAAAACATATTTTTCATTGCTTTGATTCTCTTCTTATATCTGCTTAAACAACAGTAAGCATTATACCACAGCTTGCTGGGGCACAGGTATGTCAGAGTGAGATCCCAGCCACTGTTGAAGTTTGGCTTCATTGGATTTCCTCCGATTTTCTGCCAGTGTGTTGAAGGTATACATGAAGGGATTAATAGCAGAATTCAAGGGAGTATAAATACAGCCAGTGCCACGTTCACCTCACCAGGGATGGGAATACCAGCCGATGACAACACCCCACACAGTCCAATGGGAAACCAGCACAGGAAATCTGTCACTGCAACAGTGATCAGACGCTGGGCTATGTTCATGTCCTGTGATACTTTGGTCGTATTTATCTTGAAAAGACTGTCCTGTAGTGTCCAGTATATAAGCGCTTGACCAGCAGAGATAAATAAGAACAGAATAAAGTTAAGAACAATGAGTAGACTGAACGAGTATTCTTTTCCTTCAAAATCTTGCTTCGTGACTGGTAGTGGAATACAGATGCCTGTTTGACTGTAAAACTCCCAGTGTGACAGCATGGGGAGTGAAGGCAGCAAGGCCAGAATCCAACCAACAGACCAAGTCAACACACAGGCCACGGCTGCTGACATTCTCCCAAATCTCAAGGTGCTGAATGGGAAATGAAGGACCAGAAAACGATCTAGTGTGATCATCCAGATAATCAGAGCTGACACTTCACTGGACAACAGACACAGAGAACCGGCCACATTGCAGGCTATACTGTCTTTCCATGTATCATCAATATGGAGATATCGGCCACGGAACTGATCATCATCTACTCCGATGATTGCAATGTAGACGCCCATAAGAAAGTCAGCCAGCGTAAGGTTGAGGACAAACACACTGTATCCAGTCGACAAAGTCATGCTCTTAGACACTAATCGTGTAGAGAAACAAAAGACATTGCCGCTGATCGACAGACAAGCAGTCAGCCAAAGAATACTGCGATAGACCCATGATTGTAGTAAGTCTTCACATGAAGAAAGCTCGTCTTTGGGGGCACTACAAGAGGCGTCATCAAAACTAGCTGGGAGAATTTTAGGACAACATATTTTGTAGTTGTCTGTGGAAACAACACGCAGATGGTGCAGATCTGTGAACATGTTCAATGGGAAAACGGCCACTGGGCTGCCATCCATCAACAGTTCCTTTAGATGGGGTGTAAACCGAAATCCACTGGAACTGACGGCATGAAGAGTGGTAAACGTCATGTTGAGCTTCTGCGTGTGAACGAATGGCGAAAAGATTCGGGAATCAAACACTGTCAGTGCAGTGAATGACAGATCTACTGACAGCAGGTTACTGTGCTGAACAACAAACGATGAATCTGTGTAGAGGGATGTGATGGGATTATGGGAAAGTGACAATGTTCGTAAATTGTACAACACAAGAGCAGCAGTCATATTCACGTGGTTCAACTCGTTCTCACTCAAATCGAGATACATGAGATTTGATAATTTTATGGAAGGGAAGACAGTCAAGGAACACTGAGCAAGAACAAGATGAACAAGAGAGCAAAGCTGGCTGACATCAGACAGTGTTATTCCAGAACTGGTGCCATCCAAATAGCGGATATATGGGAACTGTTTCATAGAGAATGGCTGGTGACAAAGGAACGTATGGCCTTGACACAGACAGCCCACAGGACAACTTGTGTCACACACTATTTCATCATCATGCATTGGACAGTGAGGCCAGCCATCACACAGGTGGTCAATGTGTAGACAGGTTGTGGATGCTCTACACCTGAAGAATCCTGAACACATCATGTCCTCACAGCCATCTTCGTCCGTACGGTCTATACAGTCGTACATTCCATTGCATCGTGTGTAGACAGGCAGGCAGTCATTGAAGTCACCAGGACAACGGTAATGGTGATCAGGACAGGACTCGTTGGAATACATTTGGGCTGAGTCAAACTTCCTTTGGCCATCAAAATTGATCAGAGCAGGGGAGGTAAAAAATGAATGTGTTTTATGAACAATCCCGTATGAGGTACAGCTGTGTTCTTCCGAGTGATCCTGGCAATGGGGAATTTGATCACACACCTTACTGTAAGGAAGACACTGACCATTAGTGCATGAGAACGTGTTGATACAAGCAGGATGTTTACAAAATGATTCATCACTGTTGTCTTGACAATCGTCTATGAAATTGCACACCAGAGAGTATGAAAGTGTGGTGATGTCATTACTGCAGATAAATGTATGCATCACCGTGGTGTGATTATCGGGTAAATATAACTGGTTGTTGTGGGACAAATGATGATGAAAATGACAAGAGGTAAGTTCTTGACCACACTCTTTTAACTGATGAAAACCACACAGCAGAAATGTGTAGGTCATGTGACCATCATGGCACAAAGCCATGCGTTCCTTTTGCCATGGCAACACAGACTGAGTGTTGTTAAGTGAAACTGGTTTCATATGAAGTGATTGTGCACGAGTCTTATTTGTCTGGAATGCACAAACTGTACGGGTGTGAGCGTTTTGCAAGTTATAACTGTATACACAATCTTGCTCCTCATATTCTATTAGGCACCAAAACAAAGATTGAAAGCATATTTTATGACCACGGTGTCGTCCTGATGAAGCGTCAGCGCGAAAAGTATGATAAAGCGCTATTCTCCCCTGAAGGGTTTCATGCCTGTACATAGGAGGCATTGACAGATCATTGCTAGTGACATCAACCCAAAAACCAGCCAGCTTCTTCCCAACAACCCCCACTGTGTTTAAAACAATGCTAAACCAATCCAACACACACACAGGCGTAGTTGCAGACCCTCCAAAGAACGACAGTGCTCATCAATTGTATTGCCAACGCTTCCTCCACCTCTATGGAATCCAGACACATTGCGCTCCAGCGAATAGCACTGTCCACACATGGCTATCATGCCCTGACAGTCAGCACTGCTGAAGGGACAGTGTCCTGCTTCATCCCGTCCATCCTCACACTCTGTCTCCAAGTTGCATTCCACGTGATGACGGAAACTGGAATAACTATCCACGGAACAGTTCCAGAAACCGCTGGGCAATATTTGAGGGGCTGTACTTTCTGGAAGAAAGGTAAAGAAAAGTCGAAAGCATTGTGTCATGATACAGTTGATTCTCCTGACTCTAAGACTCAGTTTGGTTGCGTTGTGTGCGCATGGGCAATTAAGTCCAGCGGAATATTTATTCCATATCTCAGTTTGCGTTTCTCTTGAAATGTTCATTGCCTGATCAAACTGCTGGAAATGACGATAAAGGGAAACCACAATCCGATCTGTCTTGGGTTTGAAACTAAGAATGACTGTATGTCTGTGTGGAACATTTAAATTTCCCCACAGGAAGTCAGGGCCGTCACCACTCACATTTCCTCTCACTGTCATGTAGCCAGACGACGACGATGTCATTACAACAAGCACGGGTCCGGATTCTTCTTGGATGTTGTCTTCTGCTGCCAGTCACAGAGGAGTGACCAGGAGTTATGAATTGATAACAACATCACATATGGGAAACCAAAAGGGCACTGGACAAATGTTATAAAGAGACAACAACATCATATTTAGGAAACCAAATGGGCACTAGGCAAATGCTATAAAGGGATAACAACATCACACATGGGAAACCAAAAGGGCACTGGGGAAATGTTATAAAGAGACAACAACATCACACATGGGAAACCAAAAGGGCACTGGGGAAATGTTATAAAGAGACAACAACATCACACATGGGAAACCAAAAGGGCACTGGAGAAATGTTATAATGAGACAACATCACACACAGGAAACCAAAAGGGCACTGGAGAATTGTTATAAAGAGACAACAACATCACACATGGGAAACCAAAAGGGCACTGGCCAAATGTAATGAACTGACAACAATATAAAAACACATGAAAAATTGGGAACAGTTTAAGGTAACTACATCACAATCAAGTGTAGGAAACTAGATGAGCACCGGGGAGCTCCATGACTCCCAGCAACATCAAACACAGGACCGTAGATCAGCACTGGGTAATGAACTGACAACATCAAACACAGGACCGTAGATCAGCACTGGGTAATGAACTGACAACATCAAACACAGGACCGTAGATCAGCACTGGGTAATGAACTGACAACATCAAACACAGGACCGTAGATCAGCACCGGGTAAGTGGGATGAACTGACAACATCAAACACAGGACCGTAGATCAGCACTGGTTAAGTGGGATGAACTGACAACATCAAACACAGGACAGTAGATCAGCACTGGGTAATGAACTGACAACATCAAACACAGGACCGTAGATCAGCACTGGGTAATGAACTGACAACATCAAACACAGGACAGTAGATCAGCACTGGGTAAGTGGGATGAACTGGTATCAGCATAAAGACCTAGAACCTTGGAAGGACATTTGGGGAGTGTAATGGACTGGCATGCATCAGAAACAGGAAACTAGGAAGACTCTGAAGACGTGGTGTGACAGTGGTGTGACAGATCATATTTCGTCCGGTCTCAAATCTTGGGGACACGTTGGACCGGAACAGGTGAACCTGAAAAACTGGTTGATCTGTTCACCTGACAGTACTCACCTGCGTTTTGTGTTTGTTGGGTGAGTGAGGATTTCCCTTCAGTCTCCGAAAAGCTACCGGCCGAGCAACACTTCCAAAGAGCCGAAGGGAGACTGAAGGTGTGTCCTTGCTGGCAGTCAGGTATGTTCCAATAGTTAAATGGAAGTTAAGGTTTGTGCTAATGAAGTATTTTTTTTCCCTACAGGTGACTGTGATTTTTTTCAGCTCTTAATAAAGGCCCAAAATATTTGATTGTGCCTTTGATATATCTTGTGATTTGACGAGACACCGGGTGACAGCAGGAAGTTGTAGTTAGTGAATGTGTAAGTCGAGACGTGGATGAGAAGAATGGAGTGAGTAGATAGAAGAAAGAATATGTATACTAGAGAACAGTAATATGCCGACTCTAAGCCACTTTCACCCTCAACCAGTTTTCGGGCGAAAGTGCCCTAGAATCAGGCAGACACGGGCTAAAACCTGATCACTTAATTTACGGCTCGCGGCAGTTTGCAACCAGAGCGCCTAGCCTGCGCTGTGTAAACGAAGCACACTCGGCTGGGTTGCACCACATTGCCACGTCGACACACCGCATCGAGGCTGTCACGCGACACGACCGGGTTTGCTTGCTCGGACTCTCGGGAAAGAAGGTTGTGTTTTGACAGCGCTCTTGTGTGACCACTGTGTTTTAATTGTGTTATTTTAAAATGGCTAAAACGTTACTGAAGAACAGGTTTGTGATATTTGAGACCATAAGTTTTACTTTAACTGCATGTTAGAGTATTTGTTGAAAAGAATTAGGCGAAGCATGTTGTGAAACCGGAAAGATTGTTTTTCTAGAAAACGAAAAAAGTGAACTAACTGCTTTGGAAATGAACGACTATCTTAAAGGTTTGTTGGTTCAAGGAAATGAAACAAGATGTAGCCAGTTTTGATACGTGTTTGACTATTGATGAGATGGTTCCTTATCTAAAAAATGGCGCTGCATTGTTGAAAGTTGGCCGAAGCAAAACAAACCATCACGCGTTGATTGTTGGGAGCTGGCTTGAGACAGCTAAAGCCATGTTTAAAAAACATGGCGTTCATTTCTTAAGGCGGAGGTAAACACGGCTGATTCGTATGCTAAAAACTTATATTTGAAACATTTTGCTGTTCCTCCCAAGTAAAAATTTTCTCAGTTTGTATCAGACTTGATTGATTGTTAACTACAGATTCAGTGTTCATGTGGCAAGCTGATCTGTGTATTAAGATGTGTATACTTTTCTACTTTTCTAATTCTAACCAGTTCATCTGCCTTCAAGTGTGCCCTTATGCAACTGAATGGCGATTTTTGAATGTTCTGGCAAACAAACTAGATAGGGTTAGGCAGACCTTAGTACATCTACCAGTATGGAGAGGAGTAGTGTGTGGCCGGCACTATCTTCATATAAATGCTCCAAATATACAATGCCGGATGTACTACTACTGGCGATTAGAGCCGCCATAAAAGCTTGGCTACAGCAGTAATTGCTGTAACTCTGCCAAAGCAAGTTGCAAGCGTCCTACCACTGACGTAAGATCTATTTTTAGATACCGCTCATGCAGGAGCGGTCGGGCTTGTTTAGAGTTGGCTGCTTTAGCAACAGTGCGCGCGACTGTAAGACCACTGCAGGCCTACCACTGACGTAAGATCTATTTTTAGATACCGCTCCTGCATGAGCGGTCAGGTTTGTTTAGAGTTGACTGCCTTGAATTTCCACCAAGCACTTCATGACTTTGTATATATTGCTGTGATTACTGGCTTCACTGCTTCGCTTCAACGTCCTGCTTCAACTTTTTTGGCTGCCTTCGGGCGGCCACAGAATGTACTTTATTCAACTGTCTTGTTTATTAAATCAAGCTTTTGATAAATGCACTTGGTGGCTGCTTTGAATAATCTTCAGTTGACAGAGAGACCGGCAGCCGTCTTGAATTTACGGCGCTTAAGCGCCAACCATAAAACCCTTTCCCATTTCCCTATGCAAGCACTTCCTTATTTTTTAAATGTTTGTGCGTGTGTGCTGTTATTGTTGTTGTTTTGTTGTTTTACTGATAATAACTATACTATATTCTGAACATTCGTTTCTTATAAATAATCAAAGGTGCGCGCACACACACGCACGCACGTCCCCCCACCCCCACCCCACGCACGCATGTCCCCCCACCCCCACCCCACGCACGCACGTCCCCCACCCCCACCCCACGCACGCACGTCCCCCCACCCCCACCCCACGCACGCACGTCCTCCCACCCACCCCCCTGTGTACACCACACACACTCCTACCCCCAAGTCGCCCCAAGTTCTTAATTAAGTTTTTAATTAAGTTACTTCAAGTTCCTAATAAGTTCTTGATCAAGTAACTTCTAAGTTCTTGATTAAGTCACCTCAAGATCATAACTAAGTCATCCTTTAAGTATTCAAGTTATCTTATAATTATCAAAAAAATACAAGCTATGTTTTTATCTTAAATAGTAGATGTCTAATATAGTACACACACGCCTCAAAAAACGCGTCATCGTTGAGGATGTCTTGCTCAGCGTTCTCTGCATAGATCTTAAGGAAGTTCTTACATCCTAAGCAACCGCATTGATTACAATTCTGGTCTATGGAAATGTCTTTTATAGACTCCATGTCTTTATTTATTGACTTTATCATTTTATAATACGCCATGATCTATTTTCATTAAAAAATTTTAAAATTAAGTTCTTAAAATATTATTCCATCTGAAATGGATCAAAATGATCTTTTGTTGTTAGCGGTGCTGGCGTGCTGTTGTTTTTTGTATTTAGCGGTTCAGATTTTTTTGATTGCTTTTGTTTTGGCTGCCATTGTTTATATATTTTATAACCGTAATAACCGCCCCCAGCAGCAGCAATGGCGCCAAAAATGGCAACAGTTTTAAGTTCAATATTCCATGAAGACTTTGGGGCCCTTGTATCACATGGAGTTTTTATAGCTGGCATTGAATCAACTTGTTCTGGCGTTGGCGGTGTTATGTTTTCATGATGAGTTATATTCTGTAACATTAATTTTTTTTTGTCTGTTCCACTCTGCTAATTTTTCCCTGCTTTAACACGCCCAGGATGAGGATGCTTTTCACTGGTCCCCACCTGATTCAGTGTTTTCTGCTGATTTTCTGGCTTGGTTACTTTCTCCACCTGATTCAATGTTTCCTGATTCTGATGATTTTCCAGCTCGTTCATTTTGAAGGGAAACAAAATCTATATGATTAAAAGTTATTAATCCCATGATTAATGGCGATAACAATGTTCCAAATCTGTAGTATAGATCACATCCTAGAGACTCTAATGACTTTGTTAAAACTGGATCTTGCGTTAAATCATACGTAAGATCTTGTTCAGAATCAATGGGAGCAAATCTACTGACTAGTTTAGTGTACAAACTAAGAACCGTTTGCCCCACACTTTTCACCATTCTAGACCCCAGCTGCGCTTCATACCTGTTATGATACTTTATAATGTCTTGTGGAGACATCTGCTGAATCTGTTCTATGCTGAATTCAGTTCCGAGGAACTGTTTTGTTTTCCCACATGCTGCCAAAGAATACAGCCTTTCCTTTTTGGGCATAATAGCTTGATCATCAACTTGGTCATTCATAAGTTCAGGAAGGTTTAGGCTGCCTTGTAGCTGTAGGAGATCATCACTGTTCATGTTTTTTAATAATTATAATTATTTTATTTTATAAAAATGAGCACCGAAAAAACTGTTACCAACCTTGTATACCATTCTGCTGTTATTGGAGGACTAAGTGTAGGATACTCAATGCTTGGTAAAAGCCTGTTAAGAATTAAACCAGCAGATCTTGGCAAACTAGACTTTGAGGATTCAGCAAAGCTGATTGCTATTGTTGCAGCTTCGTTTGCTACGAAAGATTTTCTAGTTAAGCAAGGAATAATTCCAGACAATATAAATATGTAAGAAAAAAATACATTTATAAAAAATGGCTTCACTCGCAATAATGATAGGCGGCGCTGTGGTGAATGCGCTTGCTTTTAGCGGAAGTAATTTCGCATTTAGTAAACTGCGGGATGACGGCGAGAGAAAAAGACATAACAAAGCTATGGAGGAACTAGCAGCTGCACAAGACGCCTATGAAAAGCAGAGACTTGAGCAGTTAGATTTTATTAATGACACACTGAAAAAACAGGGCATGCAGCTTACACATTTAAAAATGTTGATCAAGCAATAAAACAATATTATCTTGTAACAGGCAAACCAATCGAGACATTGCCCCCACCAAAATTCAGTGACTTTTATCAACCATCAGAAAAACAAAAGATGCAAGAAATCGGGTTTATTGTCGTTGGTATGACCGTCGTGTATTTTGTTGCACATAATATTGGCTGAATAAAAAAATGAACAAAATCTATTATTCGCCCAAAGGATATTGGAAGGGCATCACAGCAATTAAAAAGCTAAGCCAAGCAGCGGGAGTCAGTGAACAAACAGCAAAAGAATGGTTATCTAAACAAGCGATTTGGCAAATTTATTTACCTGCGCCCAAACGAATACAGAGACCGCACTTTGTGAACACAACTCCAAACGACACCCATCAAATGGATCTTCTATATTTACCCTCTGATACGATTAGACGAAAAAGATTTAAGTACGCACTCACAGTCATTGACATGGCTTCAAGATACAAAGATGCGGAGCCATTAACACAAAAGAGTGCTTCTGCTGTTGCTGTTGCCATACAACTGATATACCAACGAGGCCCCTTAACTTTCCCTCGCATGATTCAAGTCGATGATGGAAAGAATTTAAAGGCCAAGTGAATCAATTATTGTTAAAACATCGAGTTACCATTAGAAGAGGCATTCCAGGAGTTCACAGATCACAGGCTTTAGTTGAAAACTTTAACAAACAGTTAGCTGAAAGACTTTTTTCCTACCAGTATCACAGAGAGCTGATTGACAATTCTCGCAACACAGAATGGGTCAGAAGACTGCCCTCAGTTTTGCGCGCAATGAATAATGAAGAATTTAAAGGGCTAAAGCCAGTACAAGCAATCAAAAGAAAAACAATAAATGTTGCTGAAGGAGAGTCTTCATCCGGCAAACTATTACCGTTTGGTTTAAAAGTAAGGTACCTTTATTTACCGGGGAAGCAGAAGGGGACACTCGCATCAGGGCAACAGATCCAGTTTGGAGTGTTGACCCGTACGAAATAAAAAGAATTGTAAAGATGAATCCGCCCGTGTATTATTTACGAGAAACTGACACAACAAAACAACCAGCTCCTCAAAGATCTTTTGTGAAAGAAGAACTGCAGATAATTCCGCCAGACACAGTTCCGCTTTAATTAATTTACGGTTCTCCAGTGCCCAATTGCATATGAAAACTCCGGATTAACAAACACCCGTTTTGTGTTTGTTCTATCTAATGACTTCTTTGTTACAACTGTTGTGTTGATCTCATGTAGATTAGATCGCAGTTTTACGTTGTCATGTTGAAAAGTCTTATTGCCAAACAATGCTTCTTTGTAGTTGTCATGTGATATGTTTGACTGCACAACGCTGCGGGATATTCCCTTTGCTTTCTTAATGATTTTCTCCTGGCTCGAAATACTGTACATTTTTGACCTTAAACCAACAAACTCCTTGATCACCTTTCCAGATAATTCATCCTTCATCTTTCCTAAAACCTTCTTGTTAGTAATTGAATGCAAAGGAGAATCTTTAGGGTAATCGGACGTGTCATACCATCCTGCATGCCCTTTAGCTACTTCGGTTTCCATGTCTTTATAGATGTCTTCAGTAGGGATATCTATAACAAAACTGTCTGTATCTGTGTAAAGTACTCTGGACTCAGGATACGAGGGCTTAAAGTAGTCATAAAGAAATTCTAACATTAAAAGCTTTGATAATTCTAAAACGGTAAACCCGATAAAAACAGGTTGTCTAATTTGACTTTCTTTTTTTTCATCATTATGCCAAAAAGCTGATCATGAAATCTTCTAAAGTCCTGATAATTAGGTTTTGAAGTCAGCTTAATTGCTTCGTTCTCTTTGGTGACCAATCTGACGTCTTTGCGCTTGTGCGGATTCTCCATAGTCTTTCCAAAACAGCTGTTTCATCAACTTGAAAAAGTCTTTTCTGAAGCATCTTGGATTAGTTCTGAGATCATGTTCTTCATGATGTATGGTTTCATGAATGTTCTGATCTATGAACGGTTCCTTTTTTTA
>CM031606.1:98339620-98344620 GCA_018398815.1 Conus ventricosus
GGATAGCAACGGTAATTGTTTGAAACCTCAAACGATCTAGGTAAAACACGTGTGATTAGAAGAATTGGTTTGAAAACGAAGGGGTATGAGAAGAAATCCTTCTCCACTGAGGCCTGGTTGAAGTTTGTTGTTGCTGTCAACAGAAGGCATCAGGACCAGACAGCCACAGCTTTTGTTTGTTGTTGTCAACAGAATCAGGACCAGACAGCCACAGCTGTTTGCTGTTGCTGTCAACAGAATCAGGACCAGACAGCCACAGCTGTTTGTTGTTGCTGTCAACAGAATCAGGACCGGGACAGCCACAGCTGTTTGTTGTTGCTGTCAACAGAAGGCATCAGGACCAGACAGCCACAGCTGTTTCACTCTGTCAAGACCTCACCAGGCCTGCTGCTGGGTCCTGTCGTTATCTGTTGGATCACAGAGCCACTTACATATACACTTATGTCTGTCTGTCCGTCTGTCTGTTTGTCTGTCTGTCTATCTGTCCGTCCCGTCTATCTATCTACTGTTTGTTTGCCCTTACAGAAAGGACATGTAGGATCATGCATCTATCTATCTATCTTATCTATCTATTTATCTATCTATCTATCTATCTATCTATCTATCGATCGATCGATCGATCGATCGATCTAGCTACTGTTTGTTTGCCCTTATAGAAAGGATACATAATAATAATAATAATAATAATAATAATAATAATAATAATAATATAAGGAACATTTAGTGCGCTTAATCTTAAACAAAAGCCCTAAGCGCTTACAGCAATAAGCCCTAACACACACACACACACACCACACACACACACACACACACACACACACCACACACACACACACACACACACACACACACACACACACAAACACACACACACACACACACACACACACACACACACACCACACACACACACACAAACCCCACACACACACACACACACACACACACACCACACACACACACACACACACACACACACCCACACACACACACACACACACACACACACACACAGCGAAGGAGCAGAAAAATTATGTTTTGAAGAGAGTTGTTTTGAGGGAGGACTTGAAAGAAGAAAGACTGTTTGAGTTTCGGAGTGCAGAAGGGAGATTGTTCCAGCAGGAAGGAGCCTGAAAAGTAAAAGAACGTTCACCAAGTGTTCTGGCCCGAAAACGAGGGATCTGCATAATGCGAGTGTCAGAGGAAGAGCGAAGCTGTCTGGAAGGAGTATAGGTCGACAGAAGTTTAGAGAGGTAAGATGGGCGAGGCCATCCAATGCCTTGTAACAGAGCAAAGAAAGTTTGTACTTGATGCGTTTATCAACAGGAAGCCAGTGCAAAGATTTAAGCAAGGGAGAAACATGAGAGGTTTTCGGAGATTTCGAGACAAGGCGAGCAGCATTATTTGGACTTTCTGCAATTTTGCAAGAAGATTCTGTGGACAGCCAGCAAGAAGAGAATTTACAGTAGTCAAGTCTTGAAAGAATGAAAGCAGAAACCAGAGTCTTGGTGGCTTCTTCAGACAGAAGGTGGCGCACAGAACTGATTCGCCGAAGCTCCAAGTAGCAAGAAACGGCAGATAGAAGAAATCTGATTTTGAAAAGAGAGTGTCTGATCAAGTACAACGCCTAGATTTCGCACAGTGGTAGAGGTCTGAATGAGAGAGGTACCAAGTTGGACAGAAGAAGGAACAGAGATTGTAGACATGAGCCGTTTTGGGAGAATGAAGATCAGTTCAGTTTTGTCATTGTTTAACTGAAGTTTGTTGCAAGTCATCCATGCCTTTATGTCAGAGATGCAGAGCTGTGAGCGATCAATGATGGAGGAGAGGAGAGAGATGTCACCAGAAATGTAGATTTGATTGTCATCAGAGAAGCAGTGGTGTGAAATGTCATGATGGGCTACAATGTCAGAGATGGGTTGGGTATATAGAACAAACAGAATGGGACCAAGGACAGAGCCTTGGGGAACACCATTAATTCAAGTCAGCAGAGCTTGAAGAAAAACCATTGACAGAGACAATTTGGGTTCGACCAGAAAGGTAAGAATAAAACCATGCCAAAGCGTGAGAAGAGATGCCAAAAGTATGTTGAAGTCTAGTGAGGAGGGTGGAGTGATCAATGGTATCAAAGGCAGCGGACAAGTCAAGAAGAGAAAGCAGTGAAACCCTGACCATTATCCAGAGCAGAGAGAAGATCGTTTATTATTTTCAGCAGAGCTGTTTCTGTACTGTGTCCAGGGGCGATAGGCGGACTGCAACGAATAGAGCAAGTTGTTTTGGTCAAGGTGGTTTTGGAGTTGGAGAAGTGCTATCTTTTCAATTATCTTTGAAAGAAAAGACAAGTTGGAGACAGGTCGATATTTTTTAGGTTTTCAGGGTCAAGAGAGGGTTTCTTAAAAAGAGGTCGGGACAACAGCGGGCTTTCAGTGCAGGTGGGAAACAACCAGAAGTGAGAGATTCATTTACCACACTAGTGATTTTATGGCAACAAAACATCCATGCATGCAGATAATAAGTAGATGGAAGAGGATCCAGTACACATTTTTTGATAACAGTCTTGTCGATGACTTCTTTGGACAACAGCAACTGTCACAGGTTCAAAGTCAGTCAATGAAATGCCGGAAAAAGGATTTGTATGGAATATCAGTGTTCAGATTACTGATGAGCATCCAGACTTTCACGGATAAGTCTAATTTTTGCTGGTGAAAAAGTCACAAAATTTCTGTGGAATGTCAGAGGGACAGACAGATGAAGGAAGGGGAGATGATTTTGTTCTCCCATGAGTGTATCAGTGACCTTAAACAATTGCTTGGTTGTTGTGCATGCTAATATTTTAGCATTGTAGAAGGCTGATTTTGCTTTTTTGAACAATTTCATTCACAGCATTACTAGCAATTCGCAAAATTTGTTTGTGAATCTCGAGGTTTGTCTTTAGCCACTGCTTTCGGCCTACGTCTAACACATAAGATTATCTGGTTCTCCCTTTCCCCATATACAAATTCGAAGAGAAACGATGTTGTGACAGATCTGATTTTTTTTTCAATGGAGAGAGAGAGAGAGAGAGAGGAGAGAGAGAGAGAGAGAGAGAGAGAGAGAGAAGAGAGAGAGAGAGAGAACTTAGGAAATCAGAAGTTGTAAACATTAGACGCCTCTTCAGAACTTGTACAGCTCTCAGGTGGTTTCAGAGAAGCCAGACTAGAAATGGGCATAAACGCTGGGCTCAGTTTTAGTAAAGGAGTGAAGGAAAGCTCAAAACCCGCCCTTGTTAAAGTGAATACATTTGTACGGCAGACTGGGCTTTGAGGGAAGAAAGCAAGAGGAGAATTACGATTTACTACCTACCATTGATTGTGGCTGCTCGACTCCAGCACCAAGGGGGGAAGATGACAGTGAGTAAGAACGGTGGTGGTGGTGGGATGGATAGTGTTACACCCAAAGACTGAACAGAGAGAAGAACCAGGGACATGTTGATGCTGCCGTCACTATTGATTGTTGTTGGCACACACCAGTACTGCAGGAAGGGAAATAGTAATAAGTAAGAGTGGCAGAAGTAACAGGATATAGAGCTGTGGAAACAAGGAACAAAGACAGAAATAGAACAGGACCGGACAGGTAATAAACGTGAGGACGAACGAAAGAACACAATCCAACAACAGAGCCATGACTTTCAACAACAATGGAGATGCTTTTTTGTTGTCACTGCTTAGTAGACCTTCATCCCATGAAGAAACGTATTATAGATGACATGTATCCTAGGATGTGGGAGGGACAGAGCCAGAAGATGTGACATGTATCCTAGGATGTGGGGGGGGACAGAGCCAGAAGATGTGACATGTATCCTAGGATGTGGGAGGGACAGAGCCAGAAGATGTGACATGTATCCTAGGATGTGGGAGGGACAGAGCCAGAAGATGTGACATGTATCCTAGGATGTGGGAGGGACAGAGCCAGAAGATGTGTCCCAGAAGGAGGGATGAAAAGGCAGACTAAGAAGGCCGAGGAAATAATGGGTATGATTAAAATAAAGGTGTGTTTCCTGCTTTAAGCAAAATCAACGCACCGTTTTTTAAGGGGGGGGGGGGGGGGGGCCAAAGTTCGACTCAGAGTACAAGACGTGAAGGAACATTTTCTGCTGCAATCTCAGAAGAACTGCTGCAATCTCAGAAGAACTGCTGCAATCTCAGAAGAACTGCTGCAATCTCAGAAGAACTGCTGCAATCTCAGAAGAACTGCGGCAATCTCAGAAGAACTGCTGCAAATCTCAGAAGAACTGCTGCCTTTTTGGGGTATATGCAGGTCGAAGCAAACTTGTCGCATTTTCTGGGGGAAACTGGTGATGTTGAATTCTTAGAACAATCAACATGTGATAATTTCAAACCAGCTCCGAGAAATAATTTGTGTTTATAGCTTTAGAAAGGGATATAATTTGAAGTGATTATATAAAACCAGAAAAGAATATTTTCTGTCCAGTCATTAGAATTAGAAGAACACACATCTTGCAATTGCTTCCATTCATTTACTTTGTATCACAAACCTAGCGAGCGTTTTCTGCTTGAAAATATTGTGTCAGTAATGAGGCTGGAATCTGGGAACAAAAGCAAGAAGGGATATGTTCTACACAATTCTAAGAAGAACAACTATTTCTTGTTTGTTTTCATTTACCTTGTCCACGAAGGGGTTCCTCTAAGGAAACTGAAATATGTCTTTCCCTTTTGGAACAGTCTCATGGAGGTCCTTTCACACGGATATGTGTCAAAGTAGAAATGGTGAATGTGGGGAAGAGCACACACACACACACACACACACACACACACACACACACACACACACACACACACACACACACACAAAACACACACACACACACACACACACACCCCACACACACACACACACACACACACACACACACACACACACACACAGAGTTCACCTTGTAAGTCAGGTTTCTCTGAACCCCTCCAGTGACATAAGATCGGTACCCAAACAGGGCTTCTGAA
>CM031606.1:98347120-98372570 GCA_018398815.1 Conus ventricosus
CAAAGGGCGTGTGTTCCCGACCCAACTCGGCGTGCTTTCAAAGTTTTTATCACTTTCTCTTCTAGCGCCTTCTGTCGTCCCTGCATGACCACAGTCCACAAGTAGAGAAATGGGCTGAGAGAAGAGCTGAGTGGTAACCCAAATACAACCATGGCGTCATGGGCCTTGTTTAATGTGGATGTACCACTTGTTGCCATGACCGTGACAAAGCCCCGAATAAGCCAGCTTGCACTGTTCGCGGTCGCCAGTTTTTGCGTCAGATGCACAGCAGAATACACAGACCTAGATGAGGTATCAAGCATAGTTCTGAATTTAGGTGTTTGTCTGTAGATCACAAACTGGCCAACCCTTTATTGTAAAGCAGATCACAAAATTAACAGTCGTAATGACGTTTGACCATCGGAATTCTTGATTACATCTGTGGTGATTAAATAATGGCATGCGACACAGACCTGACTGACCTTGAACTCCCCACTGCGATGACCCAGGAAGAAATGGCATCAAGGATATCAGGGTTCCAGCACACCATGGTACTACGACAGCTGCTGTCAGCGAAACTCTCGTCAGCGTACATGAGAGCTTACGAAAGGCAATGACAGTGAGGTGATCCACTGTGATGAAGCCAATGATGAGAAGTGACGCCTCACTGACAGATAGACAGAAACTCGGCCACCTTACAAGGCAGGCTGTTGATCCATGTCTTTTCACAGTGGATGTAACGATCTTTAAATATCTCATTAGCTCCTACGACAATACTGGTATGATAGCCTGTACAAGTTTGAGCAAACAGCAAATCAGCAATCATCAACATATTGCTGTCAAAGTGTCCTTTCACTGTGAATAAACTGATGAAACTAATCAGGTTTCCTAACGTGGCGCACACACAGACCACCCCGAAGAACATTCTGTACAGTTCAGTTGGCATCAGTGCTGTACATGAAAGAAGCTAGTTTGAGGTGCAGAGCACTTTATTTCATCTATGTTCTTGGGAAGTAAATTCTCACAGCAGAATCTGTAATCTGAAGCAAAGACATTTTCTAAATGATCAGACTTTGATAACAAATACACAGAAAATTCCTCCAGTGGGTTAGATCTAATGTCTACTTCACGAAGATGTGGTGTATTTTTAAAACCCATTGATCCAATCTTTTTAATAGGCGGAAGAGGAGATATTTAAATGAATTACACGAGGCAAGAAAATGGACAATTCACAATTGAGTACATGAAGATTTGTTCCTGATATATCAATATGCAATAGTGAATAATGAATACGTTTTGTCAATTTGTTCATATGTGTTTGACCTCATGGGATTTTTTGCAATAGGAGCGTTTTCAAATTTGTGCAGTTTAAGAAAATTAGATATATCAAGATATTTTAGACAGTTGTTTGTGAGACTGATGTGTTGTAAGTTGAGAAGCTTTGTGCTTGATGTATTACAAATATGGCAATGAGACAGAGTAAGGGCGAATGAGATAGACATTTGTATTAAAATCATCCGGTGACATCCCTGATCCTGTGGCGTCCACATATCGGAGCTGTGAATTAGAGATCAACAGGAAACGTTGTTTTTGCAAATGAAAAGTTGACCTTGACATAGACAACCTTCAGGACAAGATGTATCACACATCAGTTCATCATCTCGTTGTGGACACTGGCCCCCGCCATCACACAGGTGAACTCTGTGGAGACAGGTTGTAGATGCTCGACACTTGAACAACCCAGTACATTGAACTTTGTCACAGTCCTGTTCGTCCTCTCCATGAACACAGTCAGAGAATCCATTACATCGAGTGTAGACAGGAAGACAGTACAGCCACTCCGATGTACAGCGATAATGAGTGTCAGGACAAGGTTCTTCAGTTTTCCATCACCCGTTGTGTAAGTAACCCGTTCCATCCAAGTCAATGTGAAATCGCTGCTTCATCTTCACATCTCTGAACTGAATGCAGTATGTACACGGAGTCCTAACTTGTTGCTGGCAACCGATCTCATCAGAATCATCCACACAATCAGAGTGCTCATTACAACGCTGACTGTGTAACACACACTGACCATTAGAACACCCAAAGCCCTGACAAGAAGGGAGATGACAAAATGACTCATCACTATTGTCTGGACAGTCCTGTCTGACGTCACAACCTAAAGTGTAATGCAGTAACGTGACATCGTCATTACAAGTGAACATGACATGTGCACCATTTCACATTTCTCTCAGCAGGTGACAACATCTCGTCCTGCTCAGCACTGGCATTCAGAACTGCCAGACTTTGAGGGTGATAGGAGTCCCACAGTGACTGCCAGGGTCACAGTACATGAAAGTATGGATGATAGCACTGGCTGGACAAAGCAACACATCTGCATGGTGTGTGTGAAAGAGGACGGGGTGGACTGTGACTGGGTCCATACAGCTTGGGGAGGAACCACACCAGAGGTTTGCAGTTTAGTCTCACATAGCACTGCCCTTATAAACGGGTCCTCACGGAATCTCACATAGAGGCCATATTCATGCCACTGCCCTTTCATGTTTTTCCTTGAAACGACAAATGTTGTATGTCCTATAAATCTGAAATGATTCATGTTGTAGATCATAGTATGATCAGACCATTTACGGAACTGACTATACATAAAAGGTACAACAGACCATCCTGAAGTGTAATCCAAAGCTACTTGGAAACGAAAATAATTTCTGAAAATTCTAAGGGAGTCTTCAAATTCTTCTCTCGTTTTTACAGACGCAATTTCCTGGCCAGATTTTCTGCATTCATAGGATAGAAGTACATGATTTATATGTGTGTCTGCCAAGACAAGTTTGAAACACTTGTTTGTTGAAGCCACCATCCCCTGACAGCCAGGACTGCTGAAGGGACGTGTTTCTGTTTCATCCCGTCCATCTTCACACTCTGTCTTCAGATTGCACTGCAGGAAGGGATGAAATGTGGAGTAATTAGCCACAGAGCAGTTGAGCAACCCACTGGCAGAGTATAAGGATGGCCAGAGACACAGAAAACAGAGAAGACCATTTGAGACACATTGGGAGCTGAGGGGAGTGCATCCTGAAATAGGAAGCACGAAACAAGGACGCTGGTGTGGAACGCTCAGTACACACATCAGTAGTGTGTTCTTCGGATGTGTTGTGTTTCCCGTATGTCACTCGTGTTTCATGGGCAGTAGAACAAAATCCAAGTTCGTAGGTCTGCAGAACACTAAAACCCTGATGACACACTGAGAATGTAGTATCAGTTCTTTGCTGAAGGAAACTCCTATTCTAAATATCGGTACAACTACATACCCGGAATATTCATTTGTATATTGTAGGAATGCATTGTTATGCTTCATCGCTTGAAAACTGATCGTTGCTATTGGTTTGTTCGTCATTGATATCCCTATTGAGTTTCCGCCTGACTGAAATAACAGATCTTGAAGACCCTGATACCCACATCCCACCTGGCCATTATAAGTATATGATAGCTGGAGCCACATTTCAATTCTCCACACATTCCCCTCGCTGCAGTTCCCGAAAGCCAGGTGTTGAAGGCAAGCACGCACATAACATACCCTGGTGTCACCCTTATGTGCAGGTTACAGAAATGGCTGGATCCCCACACAGCCCGTCTACACCACTCCCAGGTCTGCTGTAAACTGTGTCGGCAACCTGTTGTCACAATCAGAGACATTGCTGTTTGAAATGTTGTGTTTGGGTTGTTTTGTTTCATTTAAAATAGTCTAAACCCCCGGACAAGAGTCACTGATGTTCAGAGATCCAGTTGTGGTTCCCTTGCTGATGTTGCGACTTGTGGGAAACACTGCACAGAAAACAAGCCTAGCGATGCAATAGATAGCTCGGGCAAACCATCACCAACGCTTTCTTCTTTGTCTTCGTTTATTCTACAGGAAGCAACACTGTCTGTAAGTGCACAGTTTTCTGAACGCCATCATACAACAGACTGCGTCCTATTACATTACCGTACAACAGACAGAGTCATATCACGTAGTCATACAACAGACTGCGTCCTTTTACGTCATATTACAACAGACTGCGTCCTGATACGTCATCATACGACAGATTGCGTATTATTACGTCGACTTATAGCAGACTGCGCCCTATTATGACACCATACAACAGACTTTGTCCTGTCACATAATCATACAACAACTTTTCGTCCTATTACGTCGTCATACAATAGACCGCGTCCTGTTACGTCCTCATGCAACAGAGAGACTCGTATTACGTCACCATAAAAATAGACGATGTCTTACTACATTATCATACAACACACTGCATCCTATTACGTCACCATACAACAGACTGCGTTCTGTCCTGCTCTCAGTGGCTCTGGTCCCCTTGCTCTTCACTGCTACTCTTGTCTGTCTCCCCTGAACTGACTGGCTCTGACCTCATCTGTTTCTTCTGTCTGTCTGTCTGTCTGTCTGTCTGTCTGTCTGTCTGTCTGCTGTCTGTCTGTCTCTCTCTCTCTCTCTCTCTCTCTCTCTCTCTCTCTCTCTCTCTCTCTCCTCACACACACACACACCACACACACACACACACACACACACACACACAACACACACACACACACACGCACGCACGCACACACACACACACACACACAACACACACACACACACACACACACACACACACACACACACAAAACACACACACAACACATACGCATATACACACACGCGTGCGCGCACACACACACATGATTGCTTCCGTACCCTCCTTTGAGAAGAAAGTATTATGTCATTTCTTCCTGTGAACAGGCAAAGAAGTTCAGCACAGAGTTTAGGAGCGCAGTCAAGTGTGCATGCAATTGACAACTCAGACATGTAGCTTTGAGGTGAAGATAAACATTTCGATAGACATTGCATTCGCTGATTTTTTAATTTTTTTTCGGTATTTTCATACGACATGATGCATCTTGCTTTTAATGTCTTCGTTTATGTTGTCTTACTTTGATATTAGTGGTCTGCTCTTTTTCCTCATTT
Source organism: Conus ventricosus (assembly GCA_018398815.1). Classification (NCBI taxonomy): domain Eukaryota; kingdom Metazoa; phylum Mollusca; class Gastropoda; order Neogastropoda; family Conidae; genus Conus; species Conus ventricosus. Next base: position 98,352,114 of record CM031606.1, read on the forward strand.
GTTTGGATGTCCTCTTCTTCCTGCTTGCTCTCTTACTCTGTTTTTTGGTTTGGGTTTTTTTGTTTGTTTGGCTGGGGTTTTTTTTTTTTTTAGTGTGTTCCTGTTTTCCACAGACTGTTTCATTGAAAATGATCTGCTCTGCGTTTCTTTCTTCCTGACATTTTCACTGCTTTTCCTTCTGCTGAGCCAGGTCCGGCCCTTACATCCATATTCCTTCTGCTCCCCTCTCCCTTGTTTTCTCTTTCTTACTGTTCTCTGGTTCCACCCTTCATTGGTGGTCTCCCCTCACTGTGGGAATCTTTCCGCCATCGTATGTACAGCTGCACGTGCGTAGAATTGATGTGATTAAATGTTCATTGCTATTTCTTTATGCACACCAGTGAAAAGACGAAGAGTTTTGGAAGGATGGCAAACACTAGATGTTCTGATGATAGCTCCAGTGAACTAGGGCGTCAAACAGCATATCAGAACACTTTGTTAATGGAGCGGAAAAGCAGGGTACCAATGTCAAAACAGAGACTTTAAAGAGCTCTACAGTTGATCCTTCACGATCCGTGTTCTTGAGGTTGTTCCAGTGTTTCAATGCTGTGGCTGCTTCCTGTCAGGTCATCTCCCCTCCATCTACATTCTCCTCATGTGTTGAAACCAGATCACTGGGAACGTGATCCGAAATGGTGTCAGATACATCACGAAACTAGTATAGATCTTCATGATGCCATCGTACCTTAAACAGTGTGATTTTTTATTTGAGAGGACGTCTTTTTTTTGCTATCTTTCTTTATTTCTTTCGAAAGAGTACAGCTTTGTCCAAGTGGTCTCTGATTTCAAAATTACAAGACACATTTGTTAAATTTTCCCCATAATTTTTTCCAACGTACCTTTAAGCGCATAGCTATGGCTTGGATTCTGTATTTTTGGGATTTTTTCCCCCATTGGTTTTTCCATCTTTTAAAAAACGGGGAAACTGCATCTTCTTTGCTTTTTTGTTTTGGCTTTCATCTCTTTTTTTTTCAATTTAAATTTGTGTTGGGGGAAAATTTGGGTTTCTTTTCCTGTAAAATTTCAAATTTTTTTCACTTTAATTACAAAATTACAACCCGGGTAGGGCACAGGGACATTTGACAAGCACCCCAAAAAAAATTTAGCCGTCGAGGGCCCTGCTTTCAACCCACCCTTTTTTCTCTTTTAAAATTTTTTTTTGACATCACCTCCTAACCCCCACGGTCGGTTTATTCATAGATCATGACATTGATGGTTCAAAACTTTAAAAATGGCGCGCCACCAAATCAACTCATTGAGTGTCATCAAAACGTTCCAAAACCCTGGGGGTGTCACACCCAATAAACCCCCTTTTAAAGTGTAAATCGGCCCTTTCCCGAATCTGAAGTGTCACACCCAATCAACACTCACTGATTTGTATCGAACGTTCCGAATCTGAGGTATCCAGCAATTAAAACCACTTGTTTTTGTCATCAAACTTTCCCAAAATTTGGGGTTTGCCCGGCCAATCAACACTCATTGAGTGTCATGGGGAGGGTTCCCGAATCCTGGGGTTTGCCACAGCCCAATCAAAACGCATGCGCTGTGGACACTTTCGGGCACCAAAAACCGTATCAAAAACCCCAATAAAATGCCCAAAAAATTAAAAAACCCTTTTCTGGGGCCCTTTTTGCATGATGTTTTTCATTCGGGGCTGTAAAGGCAGTACCCCAGTTTCTCCCATGCGTGAACCCCCCGTAAAAAAGTTGACTGATGTCCCGTGAAGTTTTCTCTCCTTTAAAATTTGGGTTTGGCCCGAAGAGTCGGTGGTTTACGAAGTCTTATTTCCTTCAAATTGGGGGGGTCTAAGAGTCAGAGGTTTTCAGAAGTTTTATCTTCCTTAAATTGGTGGTCCTAAGAGTCGGTGGTTTAAAAAGTCTTATTTTCCCTTTCCCAATTGGTGGCCCAAAGGAGTGGGGTGGTTTACAAAATTTTCTTATCTTCCTTCAAATTGGTGGTCCAAAAGGAGTCAGATGGTTTTCAAAAGTCTTATCTTTTTTCCCAAATTGGGGTGGTCCGAAGTTCAGGTGGTTTTAGAAGTCTTTTTTCCTTCCAATTGGTGGCCCCGAAGAGTCGGGGTTTTTTAAAAGTTTATCTTCCTTCCAATTGGGGGCCCAAAAGAGTCAGAGGGTTTTTTCAAAAAGTTTTAAATCTTTTTCCCAAATTTGGTGGCCCCGAAGGGGTCAGAGGGTTTTTCAAAAGTTTTTCTTCCCCCAAATTTGGTGGTCCGAAGAGTCAGGGGTTTTTACAAAAGTCTTATCTTCCTTAAAATTGGTGGCCCGGAAGAGTAGATGGTTTTCAGAAGTTTTATCCTTCAAATTGGTGGCCCCAAAGAGTCAGATGGTTTACAAAAGGGTTTTTATTTTCCCTTTAAAAATTGGTGGCCCCAAACCCGTCAGAGGGTTTTAAACAGAAGTCTTATCTTCCCCCAAAATTTGGGGGGTCCTAAGAGTCAGTTCTTTCGAGAAGACTTTTTCCCCCTTTAAAAGGGGTGGTTTAAAGTGTCAGCTGTCCAGTGGAGTCTTTTTCCCCTTTTCAAATTGAAAGTCCTAAGAACGGGTGTTTTTGAAAAGTCTTACCCCCTTTCAAATTGGGGTTTTCAAAGGGTCAGATTTTTTAGAGAAATCTTATTCCTTCAAATTGGGGGCCTAGGGGGTCGGGCGTTTAGAGAAGTCTTTTTTCCCTTTTAAAATTTGGTGGCCTAAGGGTCAGCTTTTTAGAGAAGTTTTGTTCCTATAAAATTGGTGGTCTAGGATTCAGATGCCCCAGCCCCCAGTCTTTTGCTTTGCCCTTTCCCCTCCATGTATTTTCCGGGATCCAGCGTGTGTAAAAGGGTTTTCGCCCCTCTGAAGGTGCGGGGTCAGAGAGGTGTGTGAGCTGTCCTAAACGGTCCCTTGTCTGGGTGTTTTCCCTTTCCCAGGGGTCGGGTGCCCTGGGTTTTGTTTTTTTCCCCCAGGGGGGTGTCGGGGTGTTTTCCCTTTTTCCCAAGGGGGGGTCTGGGGTGTTTTTCCCTTTTCCCGGGGGCCCGGGTGTTGGGTGTTTTCCTTTTCCCGGGGGCGGGTTTTGGGGTGTTTTCCTTTCCCGGGGGCCGGGGGGTTCTGGGTGTTTTCCCTTTTCCCCGGGGGCCCGGGTTTTGGGGTTTGGTTCATTTCCCGGGGGCCCGGGGTTTTTGGTTTTGGGGTGTTTTCCCTTTTTCCCAGGGGCCCGGGTGCCTGGGTGGTTCCTTTGCCAGGGGCGGGTGTTGGGGGGTTTTCCTTTGCCGGGGGCCCGGGTTTTGTCGGGTGTGTTTTTTTCCCCGGGGGCCCAGGTATTGGGGTTTTCCCTTTCCCAGGGGCCGGGTTTCTGCGCTGAGAGAATAAACACACAAGTCTGAAAGGGAGTAAAAACCATAAAGGGGGAAAAAGTTTTTTTAACCTTTCATTTGCGGGAAAGAAATAAATCTGGATGCTGTGTGGGTGTGTGTGTGTGTGTGTGTGTGTGTTTGGTGTGTGTTGTGTGTGTGTGTGTGTGTGGTGTGTGTTTTGTGTGTGTGTGTGTTGTGGGGGTTGTGTGTGTGTTGTTGTGGTGTGTTGGGTGGGTGTGTGTTTTGTGTGGGGTGTGTGTGTGGGTGTGTGTGCGTGAGCGTGTGTGTGGGGGGAAAGAGTTTTTTTGGGCCACTGTGGGTTGGGAAACGGGAATGAAACCCCTCACGCAGGGGGAGATTTTAAAAACGGTTGGGGTTTCTTAGTAGGGCTTGCCCAGGGGAAAGATGAGGACCCTCTTGTAAAGGGTTTAGTCGGGGAAATTTTGTCTCTGAACGAAAGACGGGGACAAAAAAAAAAACGGTGTAAAAATTTCCATTGTAGGAAACATATCGTAAAAAGGATACTGCCCCAGTAAACGCTGAAAAAAAAAAAAAACAACAGTGTTTTAAACTTCCATTGAAAGGGAAAAACATATCGCAAAAAGGATACGGGCACAGTAAAGTTGAAAAAAAAACCAAAACGGGGTGTGCAAACTTCCATTGTAAAAGAGAAATCTTTAAAAAAAGCATACTAGACAAAAACATGGAAAAAAAAAACACAAATAAACTTTTAGAAAAAGAGAACTTTGGAAACGAAGCATCCCGCACAGTAATCATAGGAAAATAAAAACAGTGTGTAAGTTAACTGTACAGATAGCATTGTAAAAAAGCACATAGCACAGAAAAACATACAAAAAAAAACCCCATTTGTGTAAGCTTTAAACTGCAAAAGACCCCCATTGTTAAACCCCCCCCGGGTTCCCCCCCTTTGTAAGGTAAAAAAGTTTCCCAAAGGGAAAAGGGAAAAGGGTTTAGGGTGGTTCAGCTTCCCGCACTTAACAGGATGCAAGTTATATTGTTAAGATTTTTTTCCCTTTAACCATCATTACTATTACCAGAAACGCCCAATCCCTTTAAAATTCTGAGGTCATATTTAAATTAAAAAGTTTAAAACCCGACCCCCAATTTTTTTTTAATGTTATTAGCAAATTAATTCAAAAACCCCCAAACCCCTTTTTCGTTATATTCAAGTGAAAAAATAACATTTTTTACCAACAAACACTCACAAAGTCACCATAAATTACAATATTTACAATTTTAAATATAAAATAAACCCTTACCACCCTTTTTTTTCCCCACCCAAAGGCTATTTAGGAAAAGACAAACAAAAACCCTAGAAAAGGTTTCCCTTTTTTTTCGAACACACAATCGTCCTGGGATTGCCCTGTTTGGAAATGAACCCTTGTTTTTAAACACTGTTTGTTAAACGGTTTTTTTTTTTGAAAACCCCCCTTTCACACTGTGTAAAATTTGGGAGAGGTGAGTCATTTTCCTGCACCTTGGACAGTTTACGAACGATTTGGCCCCCATGTGTGGTGGGGAGTTCTGACGGGATGACCGCCCCACCAACAGTTCTGCTACAAACAACTGGAGGTGTTCAGCCTGCACCAAGCAGAGTCAAACATTTTCCTGTAAAGACACACGGGGAGGTGTTCAGCCGCCCCCAAGAGACGTCAACATTTCCTTTTTCAGACACACTGGAGGTTTTCACCCCTGCCCCAAGCAGTCGTAAACCGTTCCTCCCAAAGGGGACCCAACTGGAGGTGTTCCGCCTGCCCCAAGGCCAGACGAAACAGTTCTGTACAGACACATTTGGAGGTTTTTCCCCCTTTGCACCAAATGGGGGGGGGGCGAAAAACAAAATGGGGTTTGTCACCCAATTTTGTAAGAAGCCCGATCTCTAAATCAGTTTCCTAAAATTTTGCTCAGGAACCCAAAAAGCCCCAAAACCCCAGTATTTTTGCCCCTTGCTCACACAACGCCCAAAAAACAGTCAGGAGACAAAAAAAAGAGTCCCCCCTTTTTAAATTTTGCAGCAACGCTTCTAAAAATTTTTCCATACAGATTATTTCTATTTTCACTGAAAAAAACCCGAAACTTTTCTTTTTCAGATACACCCAGCCCCTCACGGAAAAAAACCATTTTTTCCCTTTTCACTTTTTCATTTCTCAGTGCCACCCCACAAAAATTATCTTTCTTTAGTTTTCTCAAATCATCCGACCTAAAAACCATTCTTCCCCATTGTTCAGTCTCTAACCCCCGTCCCCCCCTTCTTTCCCTCTTTCCCTTTGTGTTCGAACTATCCCGACAAAATGAGGTTTTTGGGGACACATAGGGGCCTATCCCGGCCCTTTGATATGTTAGAATCCGATCCTGAATTTTTACAGGTTAAACATGTGTGATTCTATATTGTTGAAATAAAAAACAGTTTTTCATTGCTTTGATTTTTTCTATATTTTTTAAAACAAAAGGGGTATTTTACCACGCTTGCTGGGGGCCCCCGGCATGTCAAAAGTGAGTTTCCCCAGCCACTTTTGAATTTTGGTCATTGGATTCCTCCTTTTTTTTGCCAGTGTGTTGAAGGGTTTTCATAAGGGTTTTAAATAGCAGAATTCAAGGGCAGTATGAATCCCAGCCAGGCCACTTTTCCCTCACCAGGAGGGGAAATACCACCCGATGACAACCCCCCACACGGGTCCAAGGGGAAACCAGCACGGAAAAATTTTGGCACTGCAACATGATCGGGTCGCGGGGCCCTAGGTTCATGCCCTGTGATTTTTTGGGTCGTTTTTTATCTTAAAAAAACTGTCCTTTTAGTGTCAGAATAAAAAGCGTTTGGCCCCACCCGCGTAAAAAAAAGAACGAATAAAGTTAAAAAAATGAGGAGATGAAGGGAGTATTTTTTTCCCTTAAAAATTTTTGCTTCGGGAATGGTAGTGGAATACAGATCCCTGTTTGCTGAAAAACCCCCAGTGTGACAGCATGGGGAGTGAAGGCAGAAAGGCGGGAATCCCCCAAACAGCCCAAGTAAACCCACAGGAACGGCTGCGGACATTCCCCCAAATTTTCCCAAGGTGCTAAAAATGGGAAAAAGGGACAGAAAAAAGGGATCCAGTTTGATCAGCCAGAAAATCAGAGCTGACACTTCACTGGAAACAGACAAGAGCCCGGAAACATTGCGGGCAAAAACTGTTTTTCCCAGGCACCCTTTCAATATGGGATATCGGCCAGGGAAAAAGGTTCTCAGCTACTCCATGTTTGCAATGTGGACCCCAAAAGAAAGTCAGCAGCTTTAAGGGTTTTGAGGAAAAACACACTGTACCCTGGCCCCCCAAAGTCATGCTCTAGACACTAATCGTGTAGAGAAAAAAAAAAGCCCTTGCCCCCTGTTTGGGACAGACAAGCATTTTCAGCCAAAAAATACCCGATAGCCCCATGTTGTATTTAAGTTTCCCTTGAAAAAATTTTTTCGTCTTTGGGGGGACTAAAAGAGGCGCCCAAAAAAACAAGCTGGGAAAAAGGTTTTAGGACAACTATTTTGTGGGTTGTCTGTGGAAAACCAACATGCAGCGGTCCCGTTTGGGGAAACCCTGTTCAAGGGGGAAAAACGACCACTGGGCTGCCATCCAAAAAACAGTTTTTTTTTAAAAGGGGGTGTAAACCAAAACCCCCCCGGGGAATGATGGTATGAAGAGGGGTTTAAAACGTCATGTTGAGTTTCCGCGTGTAAAACGAAGGGCAAAAACCTGGGGAAAATCAAACATGTCAGTGCAGTGAATGACAGGTCTATGACAGCAGGTTTACGGTGCTAAACCCAACAAACGGAAATCAGGGGTTGAGGGATGTGAGGGGGTTAGGGGAAAATTTGCCCAATGTTCGTAAATTTTTTCCCAAAACGAACAGCATTTCTTTTTCATTTGGTTCAATTTGTTTTCACTCAGATTAGATACATGAGATTTGATAATTTTAGGGGAAAAAAAGACAGTAAAGGAAACCCCACTGAGAAAGAACAAGATGAAAAAGGGATCCCAAAAGTGGCTGACACCCGACAGTTTTTTTCCCAAAAATGGTGCCATTCAAATACGAATAAAATGGGAACTGTATTTGGGAGAAGGGCTGGTGAAAAGGGAAAACGTGGGGCCTTTGGACACAGAAAGCCCCGGGGAAACTTGTGTCCACACTTTTTTCATTTTCATGCTTTTGGAAACAGTGGGCCCCCTTTCAACAGGTGGCCCTTTGTGTAGACGGGTTTTGGGGGATGCTCTAAAACCTGAAAAAATCCTGAAAACATCATGTCCTCACAGCCATCTTCGCCCGTCCCGGTTTTATACAGTCGAAATTTTCTTGATCGTGTGTGACAGGCAGACAGTCATTGAAGTCCCCGGGGGACAACGGTAATGGTGATCAGGACGGGAACTCTTTGGAATCCATTTGGGCTGAGTCAAACTTCCTTTGGCCATCAAAATTGATCAGAGAAAGGGGGGGGTTAAAAAAGGGGATGTGTTTTAGGAACAAACCCTTTGTTTTGAGGTCGGGCTGTGTTTTTTCCGATTTGACCCTGGCGGGGGGAGTTTGATACACCCCTTACTGAAAGGGAAAGAAAAGCCCAATTAGTGCATGAGAACGTGTTGTTACAAGCAGGATGTTTAAAAAAATGATTCATCACTGTTGTTTGCCCAATGTCTATGAAATTTGAAAGCCGGGGGAAGTATGAAAGTGTGGTGATTTCACAAATGCAAATAAATGAGGGTATCACTGTGGTTTGTTATGGGTAAATAAAAATGGTTGTTGTGAGGCAAATGTTTGGAAAATGACAAAAAGGGTATGTTCTTGGCCCACAATTTTGAACTGAGGAAAAACCCACACAGCAAAAAATGGTGGGTTCATTTGACCATCATGGCACAAACCCAATGCTTTCCCTTTTTTGCCATGGAAACCACGGACTGGTTTTGGGTTAAGTAAAAACTGGTTTATATAAAATGTTTTGTAAAAGAGTCTTATTTTTTGGAAGGGCACAAACTGTAGGGGTTTGAGCGTTTGAAAAAGTTAAAATGTAAAACAAAAAATTGCCCCTTTCATTTAAAAATTTAGGTACCAAAACAAAGTTTGGGAAAGCATATTTTATGACCCCGGTGTCGTCCTAAAGAAGCGTCAGCGCGAAAAGTGTGATAAAAGCTTTTACTTCCCGGGAAGTTTTCATGCCTGTAATAGGAGGCATTGAAAGATCATTGGAAGTGACCCCAAACCCCAAAAACCACCAAATTCCCCCCAACAATCCCCACTGTGTTTAAAACAATGTTCAACCAATCCAACACACACACGGGCGTAGTTGCGACCTTCCCAAAAAAAGGCCAGTCCCTAAATCAATTGTATTGTCAACGTTTCCTCCCCCTTTATGGAATCCAGAACTTTTGCGCCCCGGGGAATGCACTGTCCAAAACATGGCTATCGGCCTGGACAGTCAGCACTGCTAAAGGGGGACGTGTCCTGTTTACCCCGTCCACCTCCCACTCTTTTCCCCAAAGTTCCCTTTCCCAGGTGATGACGGAAACGGGGAAATAACTTTTCCAGGGAACATTTCCCCAAAACCGCTGGGCAATTTTGGGGAGGGGCTTTTGTTTCGGAAAAAAGGGTAAAGAAAAGTCGAAAGCTTTTGTGTCATGATAAGCAGTTTTCCCCTGACCCCTAAGACTCAGTTTGGTTGCGTTGTGTGCGCATGGGTTTTACGTCCAGCGTAATTTCTTCCAACTCAGTTTGGTTTCTCTTGAAATTTTCCCTTGCCTGATCAAATGCTGGGAAAAGGGCGTAAAAGGGGAAAACCCCAACCGATTTGTCTTTGGGGTTTTAAACTAAGAATGACTGTATGTCTGTGTGGAACATTTACATTTCCCCAAAATAAAGCAGGGCCGTCACCATCACATTTCTTCACTGCATGTTTGCCAGACGACGACGATTTTCATTACAACCAAAACCCCAGGTTCCCGGGTTCTTCTTGGTTTTTGTCTTTTTTGCCCGCCCGTCACGAGGAGTTTACCCCGGAGTTATGAATTGATAAAAAACATCACATATGGGGAAAAAAAAAGGGCACTGGACAAATGTTATAAAAGACAAAAACATATACATAGGAAACCCAAAAGGGCATGGGCAAAAGGTATAAAAATCAACAAAATCACACCTTGGGGGAAAACCCAAAAAGGGGACTAGGGAAATGTTTTAAAAAAGGGGCAACCCCAAAAACTGGGGAAAAAAAAAGGGTACTGGGGGGAAAAATTATAAAAAAAAGAGACAAAACTAAAAAAGGAAAACCCAAAAAGGGGACTGGGGGGAAAAGTTTTAAAAGGCCAAAAAACATCACACATGGGACACCCAAAAAGGGGGGTGGGGAAAAAGTTTTTAAAGAAAAACCAAACATCACCATGGGAAACCAAAAAGGGCATAGGGGAAAAAGGGTTTTAAAAAAGACAAAAAATCACAAAATTGGAAACCAAAGGGCACTGGGGAAATGTTATAAAGGAAAAAAAAAATCACTATGGGGAAAACCCAAAAAGGGGACGCGAAAAAATTATAAAGAGACAAACCCCATTCCCCATGTGAATCCAAAAGGGCAATGGGGGAAAAGTTATAAAAAAGGGAAAAAAACATCACACATTGGAAAAACCCAAAAAGGGGACTGGGGAAAAAGTTATAAAGGGACAAAAAACATACACATAGGAAAAACCCAAAAAGGGGACGGTGAAATGTTTAAAGGGACAACCCAAAATTTACACCCTGGGGAAAAAAAAGGGGTACTGGGTAAAAGTTTTAAAAAGCCAAAAAACATCCAATGGGAAACCAAAAGGGGACTGGGGGAAATGTTATAAAGAGGGCACCAACATCCCACATGGGAAAAAAAAAAAAGGGAATGGGGGAAAAGTTATAAAAAAGACAACAAAAATCACACTTTGGGAAAACCCAAAAAGGGGCTGGGGGAAAAGTTATAAAGGAAAACAACAAAATACACATGGGAAACCAAAAAAGGGGACTGGGGCAATTTTTATAAAAAGGGCCCAAAACACACAAGGGGAAAAAAAAAGGGCACTGGGGAAATGTTTTAAAGGGGACAAAAAAAATACACATGGGAAAAAAAAACGGGCACTTGGGGAAAAAGTTATAATGGGACAACCCCACACACAGGAAACCAAAAAGGGGACTGGGGGAAATGTTATAAAGAAACCAAACCAAAACAACCCTGGGAAACCAAAAGGGTTTTGGGGAATGTTAAAAAAGAGAAACAACCCTCACACCCTTTTTGGGGGGAAAAAAAAAAAGGGGACTGGGGAAATGTTTAAAGAGACAACAACATCACACACGGGGGAAAACCCAAAAAGGGGGGCGGGGGAAATGTTATAAAGAGACAACAACCCTACACACGGGAAACCAAAAGGGGACTGGGGAAAATTTTTAAAAAGAATCCACATGGGGGGGAAAAAAAAGGGACTGGGAAATGTTTTTAAAGAGGGCAAAAAACATCAACATGGGAAACAAAAGGGGGACTGGGGGAAAAAATTTAAAAATGAGACCGCAACATCACACATTGGGAAAAAAAAAGGGCCCCCGGGGAAAAGTTTTTAAAGAGGCAAAAAACATCCAAAAATGGGAAAAAAAAAAAGGGTGGGGAAAAGGTTTAAAAGAGACCAAACCCCATCACAATGGGGGAAAAAAAAGGGGCCCGGGGGGAAAAGTTATAAAGGGGACAACCCCATCACCAAAGGGGAAAAAAAAAAGGGCACTGGGGAAAAAGGTTTTTAAAAAGGCAACCACATCACCCATGGGGGAAAACCCAAAAAAAAAGGGATGGGGGGAAAAGGTTTTTAATGAGAAAAACATCACACACAGGGAAAAACCAAAAAAAGGGGACTGGGGAAATGTTTTTGGGGAGACAACAAAAATTTACACACGGGGGAAAACCCAAAAAGGGGACTGGCCAAAAAAGTTAATGAACTGACAACAATTTTTAAAAAACATGGGAAAAAATTTGGGAAAAATTTTAAAGGGAACTACATTTACAATAAATGTAGTAAAAATAGAAAGAAAACGGGGGGGCTCCCGATCCCCAGCAACATCAAAACCCCGGGGCCGTAGTCAGCACTGGGTAAATGGGATGAACTGACAACATCAAAAAACAAAGGGCAGGAGATTTAGCCCGGGTAAGGGAAATGAAAAACATCAAACACAGGACAGTAGATCAGGGACTGGGTTTAAAAGGGGTGAACTGACAACATAAAAAACCCGGACCCGGAAAATCAGTAGTGGGTAATGAACTGGGAAAATCAAAAACAGGACCCGTAGATCAAAACGGGTAAGGGAATGAAATGACAACATCAAACACAGGACCCTTAAAATCAGGGATGGGTAATGAAATGACAAAAATCAAACACCCGGAAGTAAAATCAGCACTGGGGAATGAACTGACCAAAATCAAAAACCCCCCCCGGGGCAGTAGATCGCATGGGGAAAAGAAAATGACAAAAATCAAAACAGGACAGTAGATCAGCACTGGGTAATGAACTGACAACACAAACCCCGGACCGTGATCAGCATGGGTAATGAATGACAACATCAAAAAACGGACGTGATCAAACACTGGGGGAAGAATGAAATAAATCAAAAAAGGACGTAGATCAGCAATGGGTAGTGAAATGCAACATCAAAAAACAGGACAGTGATCAGCACTGGGTAAAGGGAAAAAAACAACATCAAAAAACAAGACATTGTAGCCCCTGGGGTAAGTGGGAAAGAAACTGACAACATCAAAAACCCGGCCGTAGATCACATGGGTAATGAAAATTACAAAAATTCCCAAAAACAGGACAGTTGATAGGGACTGGGTAAGTGGGGGTGAACCCGGCAACATTTAAAAAACAGGGGTAGATCAGGGAGGGTAATGAAAATGACAACATCAAACACAGGACGTAGATCAGAATGGGTAAGTGTGTTTAAAAGAAAAACCAAAAAACAGGACGTAGATCAGCACTGGGGTAAAAGAATGAAAAAATCAAAAACCAGGCGTTGTCAGCACCCGGGTAAGTGGGGGGTGAACTGAAAACATCAACACAGGGGCCTTGATCAGCAAGGGGAATGAACTGAAAATCAAAAAAAAAAACAGGACAGGGAAACAGCACTGGGTTTAAAGAAATGACCCAAAAATCAAACACGGACATTTGTCGCACGGGAAAAGAAAAAATGACTTTATCAAAAAACAGGACAGTAGATCAGCATGGGTAAGTGGGATGAACTGGTGTCAGCATAAAGGGCCAGAACCTTGGCAAGGAATTTTTTGGGGGGTGTAATGGATGGCCCTGACCGAAAAAAGGAAACTAGAAAAAAACTCTAAAGAGTGGGTTGGGGAAGATCATATTTCGTCCCCCGGTTTTCCCCAAATTTTTGGGGGGGGGACGTTGGGCCGGAACAGGGGAACCTGAAAAAATGGTTGATTGTTCCCTGCAGTACTCACCCTGGTTTTGGGGGTTTTTTTTGGGGGGGTGGGTTTCCCCCCAGTCTCCGAAAAATTTCCGGCGAGCAAACTTCCAAAAAAACCGAAAGGGGGACTGGGAAAGGTTTTGTCTTGCTGGCAGCCCGGTATTTCCCAAAAGTTAAATGGAAGTTAAGGTTTTTTGCTAATGAAGATTTTTTTTTCCTTTCAGGGGACTGTGTTTTTTTTAAACTCTTAGTAAAGGCCCAAAATATTTATTGTTTCCCTTAAAAATTTTAAATTGTTTATTGACGAGAACCGGGTTTACAGCAGGAAGTTGTAGTTAGTGAATGTGTAAGTCGAGACGTGGATGAGAGAAAGGAAAAGGGTAAAATAGAAGAAAAAATATGTATCCCTTTTATGTGTTCGTGGGGAAAAACAACTAGATAAAAAAAATTTTTATTGGAAAAAGTGTTGTTCTTTTTTCCCTTTAAAATTTTTTAATTTATATGGTGTTTTGGGGCTCTGGAAGGGGAGCAATTTACAATGATTGTGCATAAATTATTTGGAAAAAGTTTTTTTTGTTTTTGTTGTGGAAGGAAATTTAAAAAATTTTTTTAAAAAATTCCCCTTTTTTTGATAGAAAGGGATGAAAGGAAAACCGTTCCTTCAGTTACATTGGACACGTCTGTAATGTTTATGAATTTTTCTTCTCCTTTATAAAAAAAGGGCCCAACGGAAAACATTCGTTGATATGTAATTGGACACGTCTTGTGAAGAGGTGGGGGTGAAAGGGAAAAAGGATTCTTTTCTTGATACTTTGTATTTTAAAATGGGGTTTTTATGTGGAATCCTTCATCAATATATTTAACAGATCTTAATGGAGGGAATTTTTCTGGTTGGTTTCATCCCTGAAATTTTGGGAAATTAGTAGGTTTTTTTATGGGTATTTCCCCCCCCGAAAATTTCCCAAAGGGAAAAAAAATTATGTGAAGGTGAAAAGCTTTGACCAAAAAAGAAAAATATAAATATGTAGGAAAGTAGGCTAGATAAACAAGGTAGTAAAAAAATTGCTCAGGTGTCGGTGAAGCCCTTGTCCCACCTGGAACTGAATGGGCCCTTTTGGGTGTGCGGCAGCCTGGCACAGGCCCCCTGTGTCCATCCAGAGGGATTTTTGGGGGACTGACCGAAATGGTCAGTAGACATTGTGTGTGCGCTGCCCAAACCCGGGGGTTTCGTGCAGCCCGGGCCCGCCACCGTCCCCTGCCCCTGGGGGAGTGGAGGGGCTGACCCAGTGGTCAGCAGCGACGTGTGTTTTTCTGGTCCCCATGGGGGGTCCCTGGGGGGACTTCACGAAACTGTTTCCGTTTTGGGTTTTGAAAAATGTTTTTTTAAAAATTTTGGGACTCGGGCCCCCCACGCGTGTTTAAGTGATAGTGTCGGCCCCCGGGAAAAACTGCTGTAGGTGCCAGTTGGTCTGTGCATAGACTGTTGCGGTGACACTGTGTAGGGGCCGCTTGGTCTGGGGGCATAGACTGTCTGTGGTTTAAAACCCCTGCTGTAGGTTTCCCGCTTTGGGTTTTGCATAGGGCTGTCTGTGGTTTAAATTGGTAGGTTCCAGGGTTGGTTGTGCATAGCTGTCTGTGGTGACACTGCTGTAAAGGGGCCCGGGTTGGGGCTGTGCATAGGGGCGGGCTGTGGGTGACACGCTGTAGGTGCCCGCTTGGTCCCGTGCATAGATGTTTTGTGGAGGCACTGCTGTTTGGTTTTTCAGCTTGGTCTGTGCCAAAAGACTGTCTCTGGGCCCCTGCGTAGGTGCCAGCTTTGGTCTTTGCATAGACTGTCTGCAGTGACACTGGCTGTAGGTGCCCGGGTTGGTTTTGTGCCCAAAAAACCCAAAAAATAAATTTTAAAGATGTAGTAGAATTAAATGTCGTTGCACGGGCCCTGATGGTGGTTGGGAGAATTGTTCTGATTCCTGCTTGTTTTATGGGTTTGTTTTAGATGGGATTTGGGGATATGATTTGGTTTGGGTTTAAGCAGGGACAGGGAAAAAAAAAGAAAAAGAAAATTAGCTTGTTGCCCAGCTGTCTGGGTTATTGTGGTGTGGTAAATGTAGGGAAAAAAAAACGAACACCCCCCCAAAAACCCCTTTAGATGAGAGGCAGACCGCAAACCACGGGACTGCCCACCATCCCTAAACTTTTGGAAAGGATTAACAAGAACATAACGAGGGCCCGACTGCTTGAAAAAAAGTATCTAAATTTTTTTTAAAAGTTTACAGGGGGGGGAATTTTTAAAATTTCGCGGTTTGTAGCATTTAATTTCCCAAAATTTAAATAAGCGCCTCAAAGGTTTATACAAAATAAATTTAATATATTTTTGCTGACAGCATTTTTTGAACGTGTTTATTGTTTTGCTAAAAAGTAAACAATGCAAAATTTAAAAAAGGGATTTCGACAGTGAAAGTGCCCGGGGTCAAGGACAACCAGAAGCCAGTATCTCCAAAAAAATTGAGGTTTTTCCAAAAACCGTATGAAAGCGTTTCCCGAGTGAAGAGAGCAAGAACAAAGTAATGGGTGAAGCTTGGTTTTTTAAAACTTTTTAAAACGCCTTTAGAGGGGGGACCCGAAACCAGCATCCCCAAAAGAACCCCGAAATTTTGGGCAAAGTTTGTACAGAAGCAATTTTGTCAGAAAGTAATTTCAGAACATCGGATTTTGATTTTACTGGACTTCGTAGGTACATGGAAAAGGGTTCTCTTTTTTTAAAAAATGGGATGGCCTAAATCGGTTTTGTTGTTGTTGTTGTTCTCTGGAATTTTGTAGTCAAAATGCGTGATCGACCTTGGTGCCTACCCACCCTTCGTTGGGGGTTTTTTTTGTTTGGGGGGTAGTGAATGTACACATGTGTTTATGGATGTGTGGGCACGGCCCCAAAATGGCGCCTGCCCCATGTGTGTGTGTGTGTTTTGTGTGTGTTTTGTTGTGTGTTGTGTGTGTGTGTGTGTGTGTTTTTGTGTGTGTGTGTGTGGGTGTGTGTGGGGTGTGTGTGTTTATTTGTATGTGTGCGCATTCATGGAAAGCGTGGGGTTGGGGGTGTTGTGTGTGTGTGTGTTGTGTGTGTGTGTGGTGTGTGTTTTGTGGGGTGTGTGTGTGTGGTGGTGTTGTGTGTGTGTGGGTGTGTGTGTGTTTGTGTGTGTTGTGTGTGTTTACGCGCACATGGGGGGCCCTCCCCCCGTGGGGTTTTATTATAATTTAAAAGGTTGGGTGTTTAGCAAAGAGAGGAGCAAAACCCATTATCCGATTCGCCTTTTTTTAATTCTCTATGTCAGTGCAAGAGTGCCATTTCTTTGGGCCCGAAAAAAATTCAATTTTCTTTATTTTCATTTGATAGAAAAGGGGGAAAATTGGTGTTTTGGTTTTAACCCTTTAAAGGGAAAAAAATGTATGAAAAAGTTAAGTAAGTACGACCAAAAACATTTTCCGTTGGGGTTTAGATTAAATTCCTTGATCTTAGAGGAAATTGGTTTTTTTGGGAAAAAAAAATTTTTGTCAAAAAAATTTCAGTGTTTTATGTTTGGGCATTTGCATTTCAATTGAACACATTCTTGTGTTAACTTAATGAAAAAAATTCATTCCCAAAAAACCCCGTTGTACGCCTATTCAAAATGTTTTCCTTTTTTGCAAGGGGAAAAAATATCTTTTCTTTTTGCACTTAGCTAAAAATCCAATGGGGAAATACTTTAATCGTAACAAATCAGTGGTGGAAAAGAACAGAAGAGTTATATGTTTTATTTTTCTTTTTGTTTGGTTGTGTGTGTAGATTTTTTATTTTTATTTTATTTTATCTTTGATTAAGTGGTTTTTATTTTTTGTGTTTATGTTTAGATAAGTTTTTTTCTTTTTTAAACCCTTGTTTTTAACCTTTTTTTTCCCCGCCCCTTTTTTTTTTTCCCTCTAATATCAGTAATGTGGAAAGACGTTTAAAACAAAAAAACAACAACGTGTGTGTGTGGGGGTTTGTGTGTTTTGTGCGTTTCGTGCGTTTCGTGCCCTCGGGGCGTGCGTGCGTGCGGCGTGCGTGCGTGCGTTTTGTGTGTGTGTGTGTGTGTGTGTGTGTGTGTGTGTTTTGGGGGTGTGTTGGGGGTGTGTGTGTGCCAAAAGGTTTTGGCGGGTGGGGCGCGCGGCGCGGCGCGCCGCGCGCGCGTGCGTGCGGTGCGTGCGCGTGTGTGTGTTGTGTGTGTAGTAGTAGCTTTCATTTTTTCGGTTTTTCACAAAAAATTTGTGATATTTGACGGGGGGGAGAGGGGGAGAGAGGGGGAGGGGAAAAGTGTGAGAGAGGAGAGAAGAGAGAGAGAGGAGAGAGGGGAGAGAGAGGAAAAAAGGGTATGTTTTGTGAAGATAGGGTTTGGAAATGACGCAAAACATGGAATATTTAATACTCATAACATTATAGCAATTTTCTAACGGAAATTTCATATTAAACAAAAGGTAACTTTGAAAAACAAAATCAATATTTAGAAAAAAAAACAATCACTGTCGCCTTTAAAAAACATGGGAAGAAAGCCTTAAGAGTACCAAAACAAATAAAACGTGGGCTCTCGCCAATTTGGGCCCTTTCCAAATATGCATTTTGTTCCTGCACTATATTTCTTTTTGAATGCGTCAGTTTCAGTCTATTTAAAATACTGAAACAAAGTTTCTGTAAGATCCCTACAGAACCTGCAGGTGTTCCCAAGCCTTCAACCCGATCCAAAAATGAGAACATGGCTATTTCGAGCATTTTCCGCAAATAGGGGGTGTTCTGGTTGTTTCTTAAAAAAAGTCCCAAGGCAAATTGTTTTTTTAAAAAATTTAGACCTTTGTAAAATCAAGGGGCCCGAAAAATTTTACTGTGCACTTTATTTTAGTTTTGGTCCTTTTTTTTGGGGATTGTCAGCAAATTATTGCCCCCAAAAATTTCCCAGTGGGAAAGGGGCCAGAAAAAAAATTTTAAAACGGTCCCCTTTTCACATCAAAATATGAATTAAAAAGACATATTTCCTTTTTTAAAAAAAGTTTTCAGGGAAATTTGAAATGAAAAACCCGATTGATTTTTAAATATGACATTGAGTCGACACATTAAAAATAATTGCGATTTTATTTCGGTTTAAAACAATTAAAATGTCAAAAACCCTTAGTATAGCTATCATTTCGGCGACCCGATAGATTTTGATTTTTTCCTATTGAATACGCTTTATTTACTTTAAGTGATGGGAAAAACAAAAACGGGGTCCAAACGTTTTTGTTATTTGCAAAGATCCCTCAGTAAAATACCTTAAAAGGTTTGGTTTCTTGCTTTTTCTATTTATCTTTGCTGAATATGACAAGATTTGGGGGATGTTCAGGGTTTTTTAGCATCGTGTGGTTTTGGTCAAAATTTTTCCCTGTTTCTTTTTCCCAAACTTGGGGGTTGGTTTAGTATGAGAAAACTTTGCCCCAAAAGTGGGAGGTTTAAATAAATTTTTTTTGGGAACAAATGGGCAGAAATACGAGCCCAACAGTAGACAAGCGGGGGAAAAGTTTTTCGCTCGTTTGGGGTTTAAACAGTAGATTTGGGTTTTAAAACGATTTCGTTTTATTTTTCACCTTTCCCAAACTGTACATTTTTACAAATTTTTTGCCCAAAAAGGTGTTTGTAACCCTTTAAAAAGGGAAAAACTCAATTTCCCAAAAATGTCCCTACTGTAGAAGCATGACAGGGGTTTTTCCCCAAACATAATTTAAAAAAGGGCCCTTCCCCCCCCCCATTTTAACCCCCTTTCAATTTTTGCAAAAAATATTTTGGGCACAAAAGAAACTTTTGAGATACGATTGCCCTTTGGGCCCAACGGTGATATTCCAGATGTTTCAATGTTTTTACATTGGCACCAGCTTTGCTTGCTTAAGAAAATTTTTAAAAAAATTCCCAAACTTTTTTAGCCCGGGGGGTTTAAAAATTTAAACAATGTGAACTTTCCCCTGTCAATTTAGATGTGAAGTAAACTTCCCAAGAATTTTATGAGGGGACATATGAAGTGTTTTTCCCTTTAAGTCTAAAAGACGGCAGTCAACGGGGGTCATCACCATTATTAAATAAACTAATACGTTTTTTTTTTTTTATGGGAAAATTTTTAGCCATTTAAAAAAGTACTTACTAAGATTATTTTGCTCTTTCCTGATATATTTTTTTGTAATTGTGATTGATTTTTTGGGTTTTTTTTTCTTAGACTAGGATTTATCCACATTAACCCGATCAAAACAGCTTTCTGCCCCAACGGTTTTTGGGGGTTTTTGTTACGTGCTTTTTGGGGGATCATGTAACCCAAAAATTAAATAACATTGGAGCAATTACGGAAACCCTTTGGGGGAAACCCCTTTCTAGCGATTTTAAAAATTTTAGTAATTTTTTTCTACCTGGGCTTGCAAATTCTTTCTGATAAAAAAAACTTTTAACGTAGTTTTAAAAAATTTCCGATTTTGCCCCTTTTTTCAGTTTAATAGCAATCTAGCCTGCCACACGTATCAAAGGCCTTTTTTTTAAAACAAAAAAAAGTCGCCAGAGTACTCTTTCGCCTGGGAAAAATTTATTTCTTTTAATTTGTGTTGTTAATTTTACAATGTGGTCGTTGTTGATCTTCCTTTTTTTGAAGCCCGTTTTATTAACAGGTATTATTTCATTTTTTTCACAAAAAAAAAGATAAACCTATTTAGTATAAATTTTTTTCCCTAAGTTTCCTACTGAGACGTCAGAGCTACGGACGGTTTAATGGGACCCTTGTGGGGGGCTTTCCTTTCTTTAACCCAAAGTGTTGTGTGTGTGTGTGTGTTTTGGTGTGTGTGTGTGTGTGTGTTGTGTGTGTGGGTGTGTGTGTGTGTGTGTGGGGGTGTTGTGTGGTGTGTGTGTGTGTGTGTGTGGTGTGTGTGTGTGTGTGTGTGTGTGTGTGCCGCGCGCGGGAAGAGGGCAGAAAAGGGGAAAAGGAGGGAAAGAGGGAGAGATAGAGAAGTTGGTTTTTTTTCTTTTTGAGTGATTATGTGGTACACGCTTTCGTTTTTGAGTAAGTTAGCCCTGCCATGGGTTTTGCAGGCTTCACACGCAAAGAGACACGGGCCCCACTATGCGTGCATGCGGCTACATGCATGTGTTTGCACACGCACCCCCGAGCCCGTTTCTGCTCTCCTCCAAAGCATACGCACGTTCGCACGCACACACACATACACATACACACACAAAACCCCACAAAAAACACCCAAACCCCACACACAACACACACACACCACACACACCACACACCAACACCACGCACCCCACGCACGCACGACCCACGCACGGGACGCAAAGCACGCACGCAGCCCCGCACGCACGGCACGCACCACACACACACACACACACACACCAAAACAGGACTAGAATATCGTGTTTCATAAGCCCTTTCCCGGTAGGTTTTGACCCAAGGGAAAAAACTTTGCAATGGGAAAACGTTATTGCAGGGATGTAAACCTGGGCATTCCCCTTTTCAGTTTCTGTAGCCCTCATCTGTTGCCCTTAAAAGCAATACAAATTTGTAAAAAGATCAGTCATAGTAGACTATGGGGAAAGCAGC
>CM031606.1:98378570-98386070 GCA_018398815.1 Conus ventricosus
CAACAGTTCCTGCTACAGACACACTGGAGGTGTTCAGCCTGCACCAAGCAGACGTCAACAGATGTGTCGCCATCCTACGGGTAATGAGCCCGATTTCTAAATCAGATTCCTCAACTTCTTGCTCAGGAATCCAAAGTCCCAAGATCAGTATGTTAGACCCTTGCTCACACAACGTCCACAACCAGTCAGTGAGACAAAAGAAAAGAGTCTCCCCTTTTAATTAGCAGCTACGCTTCTAAAAATTATTTCCATACAGATTATTTCTACTTTTCACTGAAAAAAAAACAGAAACATATCTTTTTCAGATACATCAACTCCTCACGGACAAAAACATGTTTTCCTTTCACGTGTTCACTCTCAGTGCCACACACAGAATAATCATGTTCATAGAGTTTCTCGATCATCACAGACCTATAACCATTCTTGCCCATTGTTCAGTCTCTCAATCCCGTCCCAACCCTTCATACCTCCTATTCCTTTGTGCTCGACACTATACCAGAGCTAACTGAGGATATTGGGACACAGATGGCCTATGATATGTTAGAATCCGATACCTAAATATGTACATGTTAACATGTGTGATACATCATATTGTATGAAATAGAAAACATGTTTTTCATTGCTTTGATTCTCTTCGTATATCTTCTTAAACAACAGTGAGTATTATACACAGCTTGCTGGGGCACAGGTATGTCAGAGTGAGATTCCAGCCACTGTAGAAGTTTGGCTTCATTGGATTTCCTCCGTTTTTCTGCAGTGTGTTGAAGGTATACATGAAGGGATTATAGCAGAATTCAAGGGCAGTATAAATACAGCCAGTGCCACGTTCACCTCACCAGTGATTGGAATACCAGCCGATGACAACACCCCACACAGTCCAATGGGAAACCAGCACAGAAAATCTGTCACTGCAACACTGATCAGTCGCTGGGCTATGTTCATGTCCTGTGATACTTTGGTCGTATTTATCTTGAAAAGACTGTCCTGTAGTGTCCAGTATATAAGCGCTTGACCAGCAGCGATAAATAAGAACAGAATAAAGTTAAGAACAATGAGTAGACTGAACGAGTATTCTTTTCCTTCAAAATCTTGCTTCGTGACTGGTAGTGGAATACAGATGCCTGTTTGTCTGTAAAACTCCCAGTGTGACAGCATGGGGAGTAAAGGCAGCAAGGCCAGAATCCAACCAACAGACCAAGTCAACACACAGGCCACGGCTGCTGACATTCTCCCAAATCTCAAGGTGCTGAATGGGAAATGAAGGACCAGAAAACGATCCAGTGTGATCAGCCAGATAATCAGAGCTGACACTTCACTGGACAACAGACACAGAGAACCGGCCACATTGCAGGCTATACTGTCTTTCCATGTATCATCAACATGGAGATATCGGCCACGGAACTGTTCATCAGCTACTCCGATGGTTGCAATGTAGACACCCATAAGAAAGTCAGCCAGCGTAAGGTTGAGGACAAACACACTGTATCCAGTGGACAAAGTCATGCTCTTAGACACTAATCGTGTAGAGAAACAAAAGACATTGCCGCTGATCGACAGACAAGTAGTCAGCCAAAGAATGCTCCGATAGACCCATGATTGTAGTAGGTCTTCACATGAAGAAAGCTCGTCTTTGGGGGCACTACAAGAGGCGTCATCAAAACTAGCTGGGAGAATTTAGGACAACATATTTTATAGTTGTCTGTGGAAACAACACGGAGATGATACAGATCAGTGAATATGTTGAATGGGAAAACGACCACTGGGCTGCCATCCATCAACAGTTCCTTAGATGGGGTGTAAACCGAAATCCACTGGAACTGACGGTATGAAGGGTGGTAAACGTCATGTTGAGCTTCCGCGTGTGAACGAATGGCGAAAAAACTCGGGAATCAAACACTGTCAGTGCAGTGAATGACAGATCTACTGACAGCAGGTTACTGTGCTGAACAACAAATGATGAATCAGTGTAGAGGGATGTGATGGGATTATGGGAAAGTGACAATATTCGTAAATTGTACAACACAAGAACCGCAGTCATATTCACGTGGTTCAACTCGTTCTCACTCAAATCTAGATACATGAGATTTGATAATTTTATGGAAGGGAAGACAGTCAAGGAACACTGAGCAAGAACAAGATGAACAAGATAGTAAAGCTGGCTGACATCCGACAGTGTTATTCCAGAACTGGTGCCATCCAAATAGCGGATATATGGGAACTGTATCATAGAGAATGGCTGGTGACAAAGGAACGTGTGGCCTTGACACAGACAGCCATTGGACAACTTGTGTCACACACTATTTCATCATCATGCATTGGACAGTGAGGCCAGCCATCACACAGGTGGTCAGTGTGTAGACAGGTTGTGGATGCTCTACACCTGAAGAATCCTGAACACATCATGTCCTCACAGCCATCTTCGTCCGTACGGTCAATACAGTCGTACATTCCATTGCATCGTGTGTAGACAGGCAGACAGTCATTAAAGTCACCAGGACAACGGTAGTGGTGATCAGGACAGGACGCGTTGGAATACATTTGGGCTGAGTCAAACTTCCTTTGGCCATCAAAATTGATCAGAGCAGGGGAGGTAAAAAATGGATGTGTTCTATGAACAATCCTGTATGAGGTACAGCTGTGTTCTTCCGAGTGATCCTGGCAGTGGGGAAGTTGATCACACACCTTACTGTAAGGAAGACACTGACCATTAGTGCATGAGAACGTGTTGATACAAACAGGATGTTTACAAAATGATTCATCACTGTTGTCTTGACAATCGTCTATGAAATTGCACACCAGGGAGTATGAAAGTGTGGTGATTTCACGACTGCAAATAAATGAGGGTATCACTGTGGTGTGCTTATCGGGTAAATAAAACTGGTTGTTGTGGGACAAATGATGTTGAAAATAACAAGAGGTATGTTTTTGATCGCACACTTTGAACTGATGAAAACCACACAGCAGAAATGTGTAGGTCATGTGACCATCATGGCACAAAGCCATGCGTTCCTTTTGCCATGGCAACACAGACTGAGTGTTGTTAAGTGAAACTGGTTTCATATGAAATGATTGTTCACGAGTCTTATTTGTCTGGAATGCACAAACTGTACGGGTGTGAGCGTTTTGCAAGTTATAACTGTATACACAATCGTGCTCCTCATATTCAAATAGGTACCAAAACAAGATTGAAAGCATATTTTATGACCACGGTGTCGTCCTGATGAAGCGTCAGCGCGAAAAGTGTGATGAAGCGCTACTCTCCCCTGAAGCATTTCATGCCTGTACATAGGAGGCATTGACAGATCATTGGAAGTGACACCAACCCAAAAACCAGCCAACTTCACCCCAACAATCCCCACTGTGTTTAAAACAATGTTCAACCAATCCAACACACACACAGGTGTAGTTGCAGACCCTCCCAAAGAATGACAGTGCTCATCAATTGTATTGTCAACGTTTCCTCCACCTCTATGGAATCCAGACACATTGCGCTCCAGCGAATAGCACTGTCCACACATGGCTATCATGCCCTGACAGTCAGCACTGCTGAAGGGACAGTGTCCTGCTTCATCCCGTCCATCCTCACACTCTGTCTCCAAGTTGCATTCCAGGTGATGACGGAAACTGGAATAACTATCCACGGAACAGTTCCAGAAACCGCTGGCAATATTTGAGGGCTCTACTTTCTGGAAGAAAGGTAAAGAAAAGTCGAAAGCATTGCGTCATGATACACCAGCTTCTCCTGACTCTAAGACTCAGTTTTGGTTGCGTTGTGTGCGCATGGGCAATTACGTCCAGCGTAATATTCATTCCATATCTCAGTTTGCGTTTCTCTTGAAATGTTCATTGCCTGATCAACTGCTGGAAATGACGATAAAGGGAAACCTCAATTCGATCTGTCATAGGTTTGAAACTAAGAATGACTGTATGTCTGTGTGGAACATTTACATTTCCCCACATGAAGTCAGGACCGTCACCACTCACATTTCCTCTCACTGTCATGTAGCCAGACGACGACGATGTCATTACAACAAGCACGGATCCGGATTCTTCTTGGATGTTGTCTTCTGCTGCCAGTCACAGAGGATTGACCAGGAGTTATTAACTGATAACAACATCACATATGGGAAACCAAAAGGGCACTGGACAAATGTTATAAAGAGACAACAACATCATATTTAGGAAACCAAATGGGCACTAGGCAAATGCTATAAAGGGATAACAACATCACACATGGGAAACCAAAGGGCACTGGGGAAATGTTATAAGAGACAACAACATCACACATGGGAAACCAAAAGGGTACTGGGGAAATGTTATAAAGAGACAACAACATCACACATGGGAAACCAAAAGGGCACTGGCCAAATGTAATGAACTGACAACAATATAAAAACACATGAAAAATTGGGAACAGTTTAAGGTAACTACATCACAATCAAGTGTAGGAAACTAGATGAGCACCGGGGAGCTCCATGACACACAGCAACATCAAACACAGGACCGTAGATCAGCACTGGGTAATGAACTGACAACATCAAACACAGGACAGGAGATCAGCACTGGGTAAGTGGCATGAACTGACAACATCAAACACAGGACAGGAGATCAGCACTGGGTAAGTGGCATGAACTGACAACATCAAACACAGGACCGTAGATCAGCACTGGGTAATGAACTGACAACATCAAACACAGGACAGTAGATCAGCACTGGGTAATGAACTGACATCATCAAACACAGGACAGTAGATCAGCACTGGGTAATGAACTGACATCATCAAACACAGGACAGGAGATCAGCACTGGGTAATGAACTGACAACATCAAACACAGGACCGTAGATCAGCACTGGGTAATGAACTGACAACATCAAACACAGGACAGTAGATCAGCACTGGGTATGAACTGACAACATCAAACACAGGACAGGAGATCAGCACTGGGTAATGAACTGACAACATCAAACACAGGACAGTAGATCAGCACTGGGTAATGAACTGACAACATCAAACACAGGACAGGAGATCAGCACTGGGTAATGAACTGAGAACATCAAACACAGGACAGTAGATCAGCACTGGGTAATGAACTGACAACATCAAACACAGGACAGGAGATCAGCACTGGGTAATGAACTGACAACATCAAACACAGGACAGTAGATCAGCACTGGGTAATGAACTGACAACATCAAACACAGGACAGGAGATCAGCACTGGGTAATGAACTGACAACATCAAACACAGGACAGCAGATCAGCACTGGGTAATGAACTGACAACATCAAACACAGGACAGGAGATCAGCAGTGGGTAATGAACTGACAACATCAAACACAGGACAGTAGATCAGCACTGGGTAATGAACTGACAACATCAAACACAGGACAGTAGATCAGCACTGGGTATGAACTGACAACATCAAACACAGGACAGGAGATCAGCACTGGGTAAGTGGGATGAACTGACAACATCAAACACAGGACAGGAGATCAGCACTGGGTAATGAACTGAGAACATCAAACACAGGACAGTAGATCAGCACTGGGTAATGAACTGACAACATCAAACACAGGACAGGAGATCAGCACTGGGTAATGAACTGACAACATCAAACACAGGACAGTAGATCAGCACTGGGTAATGAACTAACAACATCAAACACAGGACCGTAGATCAGCACTGGGTAAGTGGGATGAACTGACAACATCAAACACAGGACCGTAGATCAGCACTGGGTAATGAACTGACAACATCAAACACAGGACCGTAGATCAGCACTGGGTAATGAACTGACAACATCAAACACAGGACAGTTTGATCAGCACTGGGTAAGTGGGATGAACTGACAACATCAAACACAGGACCGTAGATCGTACTGGGTAATGAACTGACAACATCAAACACGGGACCGTAGATCAGCACTGGGTAATGAACTGACAACATCAAACACAGGACAGTTGATCAGCACTGGGTAAGTGGGATGAACTGACAACATCAAACACAGGACCGTAGATCAGCACTGGGTAATGAACTGACAACATCAAACACAGGACAGGAGATCAGCACTGGGTAATGAACTGACAACATCAAACACAGGACAGTAGATCAGCACGGGTAAGTGGGATGAACTGGCATCAGCATAAAGACCTAGAACCTTGGAAGGACATTTGGGGAGTGTAATGGACTGGCATGCATCAGAAACAGGAAACTAGAAAGACTCTGAAGACGTGGTGTGACAGATCATATTTCGTCCGGTCTCAAATCTTGGGGACACGTTGGACCGGAACAGGTGAACCTGAAAAACTGGTTGAAATGTTCACCTGACAGTACTCACCTGCGTTTTGTGTTTGTTGGGTGAGTGAGGATTTCCCTTCAGTCTCCGAAAAGCTACCGGCCGAGCAACACTTCCAAAGAGCCGAAGGGAGACTGAAGGTGTGTCCTTGCTGGCAGTCAGGTATGTTCCAATAGTTAAATGGAAGTTAAGGTTTGTGCTAATAAAGTATTTTTTTTTCCTACAGGTGACTGTGATTTTTTTCAGCTCTTAGTAAAGGCCCAAAATATTTGATTGTGCCTTTCATATATCTTGTGATTTGACGAGACACCGGGTGACAGCAGGAAGTTGTAGTTAGTGAATGTGTAAGTCGAGACGTGGATGAGAAGAATGGAGTGAGAGATAGAAGAAAGAATATGTATACTTGTATGTGTTCGTGGAAAAGCAATCTAGATAAATCAATGATTATTGGAAAAAGTGTTGTTCATCTTTTCCTTAAAGTATTTTAATGATATGAGTGTTTGTGAGCTCTGGAAGTGAGCAATGACAATGATTGTGCATAAATTATTGAAAATGTAATATGATTCCTGTTGTGGAAGGGTTAAAGATTTTTTTTAAGTTCTTTTCTTGATAGAAAGGGATGAATGGAAACCGTTCCTTCAGATGCCATTGGACACGTCTAGTAATGATGATGAATATTCTTCTCTTGATAAAAAGGGACGAACGGAAATCATTCGTTGATATGTAATTGGACCCGTCTTGTGATGAGGATGTGGAGAAAGAAAAAACATTCTTTTCTTGATACTTTGTACTTTGAAAGTGGTTTTTATGTGGAATCCTTTCCCTCAATATATTTAACATGATATTAATGGAGGAAGTTTTTCTGCTGTGGTGCATCCACTGTATTGGAACTTAGTAGGTTTTGTTATGGGTATTTGCCCCCCTGATTCCAATGAAATGTATTATGTGAAGAGTGACTGCTAGTGACAAACACGAACTATAAATATGTAGGAAGTAGGCTAGATAATCAAGGTAGCTATCAGTTGCTCAGGTGTCGGTGAAGCCCTGTGTCCGACCTGGAACTGACTGCCATCCGGGTGGGGGTGCAGCCTGGGCCCAGCCACTGTGTCCATCCAGAGGGATGTGGAGAGACTGACCGTGTGGTCAGTAGACATCGTGTGTGCACAGCCACTGTGTCCATCCAGAGGGATGTGGAGAGACTGACC
>CM031606.1:98391070-98417331 GCA_018398815.1 Conus ventricosus
CCCCAACATGAAAATGGAAAGCATCGTAAGCTGTGTATAACAACAGAGTCCAAGTTAAAAGAAAACACAACAGCGTTCCTCCCGCCTTGCGTTACTGATGAACGCTCCGATGGGGGACGTCGCCATTATCACTTGGACTGATTGTCAATGACGATCTGGCCTCCTAAAAAGGACTGTGATTTAACTATTTTTCTTTGATGGAGATATTTATCCTTCCCCCATGAAATCAGATAAACAAATGGAAAAGGGGAAAAGAGATACAATAAACAAAAATCATCTGAAAAATTCCCGGGGTTTAAATTTTGTGTGAATTGAAGTGAATACAAAAATAAATTTGAAGAAAGATGTTTTGTTCTTTCCCCTACCCCCCCAAAAAAAAACACACACACCACCACACACACAAACACACACACACACACACACCAAAACACACACACACACACACCCCACCACCCCGCACCCGCCGCGCGCGCGGCTTTAAAACACACACCCACACCCACACACACCACACACACACCACAACACACACACACACACACCACCACTCAAACAAACACACACACCACACGTAAACACACACCACACCCCACACACACACACCATATGCAGACACAAAAAATGTGTGTGCGCGCGCACACCACACACACCAACAAACACAAACACCACACACACACACACACCACACACACACCACACCACACACACACACACACACACCTATGCAGAAAAAATACAGTGTGTGCCGCGCACACCACCAAACACAACACCAACACACCCCAAACACACACACACACACACACACACCACTGACGTACGCAGGCGCGACACACCAACACCACACACAAACACACACACAACACACACACACCCCACAACCACCACAACCCCAACAACACACACACACACACACACAAAAGGGGGAAAAAAAATACCAAAAAAAAACACCCTAAAAAATGTAGTTTTTCATCTGTTTTAAGAAGCTCACTGTCGTGGTGATTTCTCTGGGGGGGAAAAAAAACAGTGGGGAGGTAAGTTTTCCTAAAGATTCCCCAAAGGGCAAGGAAGAAGTGATTTTATTGGTGAAATATTCGGGAAAAAGTAATTTTAGAAATGAGCAAGAGAGAATTAAATAGCTGCACACATCTGAATACGACGTCAAAATACAATCTAAATTTCTGTAAAACATCGTGAATACGACGTCTACTCACAAAACAAAAAGCCGAAAAGGTAGAGATAAAAAGCTACTTTATTCAAAGAATTTAAAAGAAGGTGACAATCATTGCGACGACAAAACCTTCCTTTGTTTGGAGACACTTTTGGGAACCTTTTTAATACGTATCGACTTGTTCAATGGAGAGGGCACACGCCGCCGGGATCTTTTTTTTTTTTTTATCTCCCCCCCCGAGAGAGATACGTAAATTTTTTTTTTTAATGTCCCCCTTATGGAGAGAGTTTTCGTTAAGTTTTAGTTGATCCCCCCCTTATGGAGAGGACTACGTAAGTTTTTTTTTTAACCCCCCCCCTCATCCCGAGAGAGATCAGGTCGGGTCGCAAAAGTCAAGGAGTGGGAAAAATAAATTTCATTTTTTTTAAAGGGAAGGTTTAGGTGCGGTTCTGTCTACCTCCTCATAAAAAGGGGTCACCAATGTCATAGCCCAACGTGCAAAAATGTTCTATAAGACACGAAAATAACAACTCTTTTGTATGAAAGGAACTCTTTAGTACGATTTTTTTTTAATGTAGAGTATGCACTTTGAATCACATCCATGTCAAAACCCTTAACAGCTGTTGTCCCTGTTCAACCCTTGGGTAGTGCGCCTTTTGGGTTGATTGGGGGGTTTGCGTTGCGTAGGGGGAAATGCTGTCATGAATGCGTGAATGAAAAAGTGACATTTTGGACACTTTTGCTCCACACTTTTTGCCTTTTGGGAAATTTTTCTTGTGTAAATCGTCACTGGGGTTTAATTTCAGTGTTGCATCCACAAAAATTTAAACCTGTTTTGACGCTTGAGTACACATGTACACCTTGATTTTCCCACACTGGAAAAGCCATTCCCCCTTGAGGTTAGTTTTTTAAGACGAATGTTTCCTTTCATTGGCCGATCAAAAATTTTTTGTTAAAAATTTTGTTGTAATCTAGGGTATTTCCTATGTCCATTTTCATAATTTTTACACCACAACACACACACCAACACACCAAACACAGCGCGCACGCGCGCCCCCCGCAACACACACCAAAAACAAAACAACCGCGAATGGTAGTCACTGGATTTTTGCCTCCCTCGTCGGTTTTTTTCCCATGGGACTTACTAAATCATCAATTTTTTTAAAAACCCTGAAGCTTCTATTGCTGAAGACGAAATTTTAAATCCCATATTTCGGGCCCCATGCAAAGAACGGCTGCGCTTTGAGAAAAAAAATTTTTCAGAAATAATTTCAAAAAAATTTTCATTTGATTAAATTTTTACGGGAATTGGCCCTTTTTTTAGGGAAAAATTATTGATGTTCGATTTAAATTCCTTTTGAAAATGGTTGGCACGTATTGTTTAAACGTGCTTGCACTGACTTTACGTAAATATGTTTGAATCCACAATACTCACATAATCAATTTCATAAAAACACTGTCATAAATTCATTTCCCTGAATTTTAACCCCCTTTTTTTTAAAAACCAATACTAGTTGAAACCCACTTTTCTTTTTAAAAACAAACACCATTTGTCTTTGTTTTTTCTCCATTTAATTATTTTCACTTTTAGTTGAAATCAAATGGTTTTTGTAAAAATAATGTGTATTGCAAAGAAGAAAAGAAAAAACCCCGAGGTGGGGGGGCCCCAGAACACTGCTTCACCTGCCCTTAGAGCACCCTTTACCCCCCCCTGGAGCGCACGTTTTTTTCACAAAAAAGGGAAAAACAAAGGGGACAAAAAATAACCTGCTGCAACCCTTCGTAAGTTGGTACCTAAAAGTTCTTTGCCTCTCGCATTCAGTTTTTTAAAAATGCATGCAACTTATAGATTTTATCTTAACACATTTTATCAAAACAGACTATGCAATGTTTTAAAAATTGTTTTAAAAAAGAAGGCATTTTTCTTTTTCATGAGTGCAATGTTTTTGCTTATTAAAGGAATTTTTCCCGGGGAAAGCGTTAGAAAGGGCAAAAAAAAAAAACAGTTAAAACCTTTGATAAAGCCAGGTTGATAATAAAAGATAGATCATCTTGCCCAGTCAAGTCGTGCAATCTCCAATCTTGCCCAAACAAAAAAGGGGATACTGGTTTCTGGTAAATGAACCCCTCGGGAAAAATTAAATCATCTTTTGATGGCTTTAACAAGGGAATAAACCCCTCTGGAGAAATCTAAATCATTGCTTTTGTGGCTTTATACAATGGAAAAAACCCTCTGGAAAAATTTGAATCATTGTGTTGATGGCTTTATACAAGGACACTGAATCATTGCTGTTGGTGGTTTTAACAAGGGAAATAAAACACTGAATCTTGTGTTGGTGGCTTTATGCAATGGAATAAGAACACTGAATCTTTTGCTGTTATGGCTTATAAAGGGAAATAAGAACACTAAATCTTGCGTTGATGGCTTTATACAAGGAATAAGAAACTGAATCATTGTTTTGTGGTTTTATACAAGGGAAAAGAACAAAAATCATTGCTGTTGAGGGCTTATAAAATGAATAAGAACACTGAATATTGCTGTTGATGGCTTTTCAATGGAATAAAAAAAAAATGATCTTTGTGTTGATGGTTTTTACAATAGAAAAACAAATCCCTTCCGTTTCGGTATTGAACGTCCCCGCCACACACACACACACACACACACAACAACAACACCACACACACACACACCCCAAACACACACCACACCACCACACCACACTCACGCACGCACGCACGCACGCACGCACGCCGCACGCACGCACGCACGCACGCCGCACGCCCCAACACACACACACACACACAACACCACGCACCACGCACGCAGCACGCACACACACACACACACCCACACCAAACAACACCACACACCACAACACCACCACACGCCACACACACCACAGAGAAAAACACACACACACACAACCACACCCCGTACGCAGCACGCACGCCCGCCGCACACGCACGCGCACGCACGCACGCACACACCACACACACACCACACAAAACCCACCACGCAGACACGCGCGCACGCACACAAAAAAAAACCCACACACACACACACCACAACACACACACACACACACACCCCATAACACTAACAGACACACGCACGACAGCACCACACGCCCACGCGCGCACGACCACAACACACACAACAACAGACCACACACACACACACAAAACACCACACACACAAACACACACACACCACACGCCGCACACCAACACAAAAAACACCACACACACACACAACACACACCCACACAACACACACACCACACACACACACGAACGCCGCAGCACATGCACGCACACCAGCACACACACAACACACACACACAACACCCCACCCCACAACACAAAACGATACGCACACAGCGCCCGACCACACACACCACACAACACAACCCACACGCGCGCCCCGCGCGCGCGACACACGCACGCACACGACCACCGCGCACGCGCGCACGCCACACACACCACACCCCCAAAACACCCACCACACCACAAAAATAAAAAACCGCAGCGCGCGCGCGCACAAACACCACACACACCACACACCAACACACACACACACACACACACACACCACACACACACACCAACACAACCAACACCACACACCACAACACACTCACACGCACGCGCGCGCGATACAACACACCCCACACACACACAACACACATACACACCGGGGGGGCGCCCCAAAACACACATAAACCCCTGCACCAACCACACCGCACCACACACAAAAACCACACACACACACACACAAAACCCAACCAACACACACACCATATGTCTCTGTGGGCTGTAAATCTTAACCAGCACAGTCCGTACCGCACTTAATTCCTTTTATTTGGTATTACAGAGGAGAGAGGAGAGAGAGAGAGAGAAGAGAGGGAGAGAGAGAGAGAGGGGAGAGGAGAGAGAAAAGAGGAGAGAGAAGGGAGAAAGAGAGAGAGAGAGAGAAGCATTTCTAATTTTACTAAAACGGGCTTGCAGAAGCCATCCATTTTTCACAATGTGTGGTGTGTGTGCGTGCTGCTGCGTCATGCGTCGTTGGTGTGCATGTTGTGCGTGCGTCGTGCTTGGGTCGTGCGTGTATGTTGTTGTGCGCGCGCGCGGCGCGTGTGTGTGTGGTGTGTGTTGTGTGTGTGTGTGTTGTTGTGTGTGTTGTGTGTTGTGTGTGTGTGTGTGTTGTGTGTGTGTGTTGTTGTGTCGTGTTGTGTTTGTGTGTGTGACTAGGTTTGTGTGTGTGTGTGTGTGGTGTGTGGTGGTGTGTGCGTGCGTCGTGCGTGCGTGCTGCGTGTGTGTGTGTGTGTGTGTGTGGTGTGGTGTGTGTGTGTGTGTGTGGGGTGTGGTTGGCTCTTTTGGTGTGTGTGTGTGTGTGTGTGTTGTTGTTGTGTGTGTTTTTTGTGTGTGTGGTGTGTGGTGTGTGTGTTTGGGTGTGGTGTGTGTGTGTGTGGGTGTGTGTGTTGTGTGTGTGTGTGTGTGGGTGTTTTGTGATTTGGAATATAAATCATCGAGCAGTTTACGCCATGAAAGGTCTATTATGAAATGACTGTCAAGGGTGAAAACAAAAAGATGATTTATGCAGTGAACGGTTCTGAAAGAGAGGAGGGAGAGGAGAGAAGGAGGGGGAAAGGGGAGGGAAAGAGAGAAAGAGAGAGAGAGAGAGGGGAGAGGGGGGGGGGAGGGCGGGAGGGAGAGAGAGAGGGGGGGGGGAGGAGAGAAGGGAGGAGTAGGAGAGAGAGAGAGAGAGAGAGAGAAGGAGTAGAGAGAGGGGAAAAGAGAGGAGGAGAGAGAGAGAAAAGGAAGAGAAGGAGAGAGAGAGAGTTGAAATTCGGATAAAAACTTTCAGTTGTAATGTCTTTTCGTGACTACGTTTAGCAGGGCCCGTTTTAAAGACCTTCCTTGCGCTATAGTGAATTTGCTCTGTCCCTAATGTTTTTGGGACTCAACAGCAAAAACAACAACTACTTAAAAAATCTAAACAACTTTTGCAACAACAAAACACGACAATAACAAAAACAAAAACAGCGAAAAACAATAAAAACCTGTACTACCCACGGTGGAAAAGGGTAGTTTGTTTAGGGTTTTGACAACCATGAAAGTTACAATGGTATGGGGGTAGGTTTAAAAAAAATATCTTCTGCAGATTGATGGAATTGCGGGCAATTTTTTGTCTGAAACTGCTGTGAAACTAATCATAAGTTTCTATGAGATTGTCAAAAATCTCTACCAAGTACATGTTGCCACGCAATACGTGTCACAGTTTCTTTATAACAATCTGTGAAGATATTGCTGCTGCTGTCGGGTTACAGCTTCCTTTTTAAAAAATTGTGCAGTATGCACAGCTGCGGTGTTCAGCTTCCTTTATCAAAAATCTTGAAGATAGTCCCACATGCTTTCGGTGTTACGTTCCTCTTTATAAACAATCTGTGACAGTATCGTCTGCGTTCGGTGTTACGTTCCCTTTTTTTTAAAACAATAGGAACAAATATGTTACATTTTGTTTGGCGTAATAGCTTCTCTTTATCAACCTCTGTGACAATATTGTACATTGTTCGGTGAAATGCTTCCTCTTTATCAACAACTCAAAAAACGATAGTGCTAGTGCTGCTGGGTTTAAAAGTTTCCCTCTTATCCATAATCTGTAACAAAAGATATTGTACACTCTGTAGGTATCAAAGCTTCCTCTTTATCAACGATTCTAACAGATTTTACTACTGCTGATGGGATCAAAGCTTCCCCTTTATCAACGATCTCTAAAAATTTGCAATGTGATGGGTTCAAAGCTTCCTTTATCAACGATCCTAATGTTTTGGTAATGCGTTCATTGTCAAAGCTTTCCTTTTCAACGATCTCTAACAGATAGCACATGCTTGTTTGGTGTCAAAGCTGTTATTTTTTTCAAAAAATTCCATCTGAAAATCCCCCAAGGTGACTGGGGGAAAAAGGACCGAAAGTGGGAGCCGTTTGTTCGTGGTCTATTCATGTTTTAAAGGGGCAAGGGATGACAGATTTCCAGTGACATTCCATGGGGAACTAATGATCAACGTGGAGCGATCGGGTCACGTGATGCGAAGAAAACCCCGGAGTTGTGTGTTCCATGGTGGCATCAAGGAGAGTCATCACTAAACGCAGATCAAAACTTGAACTTTCTCCCCTTTTTGAGGTGATACATCCTGGGTTAAGAAAAACAAACACCTGAATGGCAAACCAAAAAAATGAAACAAAACGCCATAAAAAAATAGAAGTGGCTGGAAATGAATTTTTCCAGAAAACAGACGACAATATTTAATGTAAGAAATCACAGTTTTCTAGGGTTTTTTGCAAAGAAAAGACGTTGATGAAGTGAAACCCTTTTGTCTGAACAATTTTTAAAAAACCCAGCAGCGTTTTTTAAAGGAAAATTTTTTAGAGGAAGCTGGATCTCTCTTAAACGGAAGAAAAAAGGGAAGAGTCCTAAAAAGGGTGAATTTATTGGAACTTTTTCACATTTTTTGGAAACGGGTGGGAAAATTTTGTGCTTAGATCTTTAAATGGGCTAGGGAGAGGGTGACGTTTGTGCCCCATCAACAACATAAAGAGGGGGCTTATTACTGGTTTCCGAAAGGTGAGAATAAAGGAGTCATTCAAAATTGGCCCCTTTATCTCCCCTTAATGTGCTTAAAACAGGATCATCTGCATTTCAACGACATAGAAGTTTCCCAAACTTGTTTTGTGAGATCAAACTGGTTCTGTTAAATGGAAAATTTTGGTGACGATCAGACAAAAATGACAGAAAACTATTTTAAATGTTTACGCATTTCCAAGTGCATTTTGGCAAAAAATTTTTAAAAAGTCCTAGATTCTTTAAACGGGAAAGTTTATGTTTAAAGTGTTGAGACCGTTGGTTTCAGGAGTTTTCTAATTGGGGGGGGGAAACATTGTAAAGACAAAAATTTAAAAATTTTCATCATGCAGTATTACTCCCCACTTTTAGGAGAGATGAAACCAAATTTCTCCATAGTTGTTTATTCTTGGTGCGAAAATTTCGACAAAAGAAAAGAAGATTTTGGGGGAAAAAGGAATTAGTATTGGAATAGTGAACACATTTCTCTTTGTTTCCCAAAATTTCTCCCACTTCATTAAAAAACTCCAAAAAATGGTTTTCAGTTTGTCTGGAATGGAGAGCAAGATAGAACAGTGGCAAGTTGTTTTTAAAACGATAACAAGGGGGGTTCAACATACCTGATACCAAAAAAATATATCTAATGTGGGGGGTGGAGGGGAAGGGGGGTTTTGGGGTGGAGGGGGTAAGGGGGTTGATGGGGGGGAGGGGTAAGGGGGGTGTGATAGGGTGGGGGGAAAGGGGGGTGTGATGGGGTGGGGGGGAAAGGGGGGGGTGCAGGTGGAGACGGCTTTTAACTGTGAGGGGTGGGGGGGTAAGGGGGTGTGATGGGTGGGGGGAAAATTTAAGGGGGGGGTGTTAGGGGGTGAGGGGTAAGGGGTGTGATGGGGTGGGGGGGTAAGGGGGGTGTGATGGGGTGGAGGGGTAAGGGGGGGGGATGGGGTGGGGGGGAAAGGGGGTTGGGGGGGGGTGGGGGGGAAAGGGGGGGGTTTTGATGGGGGGGGGAAAGGGGGGGGTGTGTGGGGTGGAGGGGTAAGGGGTGTGGGGAGGGGTGGGGGGTAGGGGGGGGTAGGGGTGGGGGGGGGGTAATGGGGGGGTGATGGGGTGGGGGGGAAAGGGGGTGTGTATGGGGTGGGGGGGAAAAGGGGGGGTGATGGTGTGGGGGGGAAAGGGGGGTGTGAGGGGGTGGAGGGGTAAGGGGGTGTGATGGGGGGGGGGGGGAAAGGGGGGGGGGAGGGGGTGGAGGGGTAAGGGGGGGTGCGGGTGGAGACGGCAGTGGGGGAAAAGTGCAGGACCCCAAGGGGACGCAGCCAGCCATGAAGACGCAGAGGGTGAAGCAGAGTTTGTCCCCCTTTTTCTCTTACAATGCAGTCGCTCAGGAAAACCTATCACTCTCAAAAAACGCCTCAAAATAAATAGCGGCAAACCGGACGACAAAGCCAGGAGCCTGCTGCGAAAAAAACCCTCACGGACGGGAACGAGGGGAAATGTGTGCCATCTGTCATACTTCAGGTTCACAGCCATCCGGCCCAGATGAAATCACATTTTACTTCGGGCTTAATGCCTGGTTGACGACCCCACACCGTGACCTTACCACTGTGGAATGGAAGGGGGGGAACAGCGTTTCCGGCATGTGCGCAAGGAGTATGTGGGGTTCTTTTTCCGAAATCGCTTTTATTTAGTACAGGAAACAAAATTGTCAAAATGTGACTTACTGCATTTTTTTCCTGTGTTCTGGGTTTTTTCGTGTAAATAGTGTTAATGTTTGAAGGGCAGCGAGCCAGAACACTGAAGCTGCCATAAAAACCCCAAAATTCTTTTGGGTTTCCCGGCCTCGCAAGGCCCGTTTCGTCTTGGCACGTTTGCTGGCTTGCGGCTGGTACTTTTTGTTAAAAAAGTGAGCGTTGTCTGAGAAGGGATCGTTTTTCCATATGTGAGGACTGGCTGAGAGGCAGAGAGAGTGTCAGTGCCCCGAGGTTGCGAGGGGAATTCCCCCCGGGGCTGCGTTCCTGGTTTGGGCTTATCATGGAAGGAAAATAAAAGGAAAAACTCTGCTTCGCCACGTGTCTTCTTATGGTGCCCCCCTGGTTTCTACGCTTTGCACTCCCTGTCTTCACCTGCCCCCCCCCTTTCCCCCCTCCACACCATCACATAAAGAACCCCCAACAACTTGAAGCTGGTAAACAAAAATGTTTTCAAGGGGTGTTAAGAACTGTCGTGTCCTTGACATTTTTAAAAATGGTTCAGCGTGAATCCAAATTGAACAAGGTTTCTATTTCCTCTTTTGTGAGACAAAACTTCATTATGGGGGGGCAGTTTTTTTTAAAAGCTAGGTTTTAGTGAAAAAGGCATCTTCCACTGCGATCACAACCCACTGGGGGTTGTAACCCATTCCAGTTAGAAAAAGAAGGGCTAGGATCGGAGGGCCCTTAGAATTAACACTTTTGAAAATCCCCAGAAAGCGCATTTCCCCTCAATTCAAAATGGACACATTAAAGGCAGCAAAAAAGTTTTGTTTTAAGACTTTGCCCAGGCTTCAGCTTCTAAAAGGCGTTTCTGTTAGCCCTATTTCCCCCAGCCAGAATAACCTGAATCAAAAGGAATGGAAAAAAAAACATATGAGCTTCGACGCGCTTTTTAAAAAGGGTCTACCTTGTGCATTTCGAAAACTCTTTAAAAAAAAAACAACTGTAAAACTTTTTTCTGGTCTCAGAAGCAGAGCATATTTCTTTGGTTTGTGGGAAAGTTAATTGTAGGAATTACACAGAAAGGCAGAGCATATTTTAATGGGGCTGTGGAAAGACCCCTTTGTATGGCGATAAACAGAAAGGCAAGCTTTACTTTATGGGCGTGGGGAAAACCCCCTGTTGTGGGGCGATACCAGAAAGGCAGAGCATATTTCTTAGGCTGTAGGAAAGCCCCCCCTTTGTAGGCGATACACAAAAGGCAGCGCTACTTCTATAGGCTGTAAAGACTCCCTTTTGGGGGGCAAAACACGTAGGATTCGGGGCCTCCCAAAAGGGTTCCCCGTCTTTGCTAATCAGGGGAAAACCCAGACGGGCTAAACACTGACTGATGCCCTTTGCATCGACCTCATTTATTACAGTCCCAATGGCTTCTCAACGGGTTTTTCTTTTTTTGGGGGTAAAATGGTTTGCTGCAAAAGTTTGGGTCCCCAATAGCTTCATTTTCTTCCCTTTAGCAGTATTTATTATACGAAAGGGGAAAACAATGATACGACCGTAGATGCATTGTACTTTTTATCTCTGCAACAGCCCAGACACAGACACAGACACAGACCACACACCCCCAACACACACCACACACACACACACACCACACAACACACACACACACACACACCACCATAATGCACGCACGCACGCAGCATGCACGCACGCCGCACGCACGCCGCCGCCGACGCACGCACGCACGCACGCACAACACCACAACACAACACACACACCCCCACACACAATACACACACACCCCACACCACACACCACACCACACACCACACACACACACACACACACACACACACACACACACAAAACCCCTTTGGTTTTCCTTTTTAGACCTTTAAAGCGGTCGGGGAAACTTGGTAAGGGGTAACTTTTTGGTTTTGGGGGTTGGTGATTAGGGGGGTGGGGGGGGGAGAGTGGGTTTGGAGGGTGCGTCCCTAGTAAGGGTGGAGGCATAGACAACGAGCACTCAGGGTGTAAGACTGCAATTCCATTGTTAGTTGTGGAAGTGATGTGCTTTGTCTAAAAGTTTGTTTGTCTGGGGTTTTTTTTGTGAAATAAAGGGGGATATTTTTGGGTTTTAGGTTGTGCTGTGTCGTGGGGTTGTGTGGCCCCTCCCTGTGTGATTTGTGATTGTAATGTTGGGCCATGTCAAGAAAACTTGATGGGGGTTTATTTGTTTTTGAAAAGTCTGGTGAAATTTTTGGTTGTGGATTGCATTGAATTGAGGGTTTGGGTGATGATACTTTGGATGTTGTTTATGCCTTTTGCTAAGCATTGGGGGGTTGTGATTTTTCTTGGTAGTTGCCGTTACCCGGGTTGTCACACCCCCTTTGGGGGAAAGTGTAAAGGAAAACGTAGTTGGGGCTCAGTTCCCTACTTGGTGAGTTTGACTCCGGGGTTTTTTCAATTTGGGGGAAATAACGGTTTTGGTTATTAACTTTCTCTCCGGGTTCGGCATGGGTTTTTGTGCTCTGTGGTAATGTGCGTGCAGTCGCGGGTTTGGGGTAGGATAGTCTTTTTAGATGTCGACCCCCGGGGACCCTAAGTTTTCTTACAAATGGCCAAGGCCAGAAGCTACTCCTGCGGCAACGTCTCCGGTATTAAGGGGCTGCAGGTAAATAGTGAAGGAGGTTTTGGGGGGAGCAACAGCTGGACACCTTGGCCCAAAAAATTTTTCGTTTTGGTCGAAGCATGGGGTTAAG
Organism: Conus ventricosus; assembly: GCA_018398815.1. Classification (NCBI taxonomy): domain Eukaryota; kingdom Metazoa; phylum Mollusca; class Gastropoda; order Neogastropoda; family Conidae; genus Conus; species Conus ventricosus. The sequence goes on from CM031606.1 coordinate 98,403,308, forward strand.
GGAGGGGTTACGACTTTGTAGGTCGCCCGGCGAGGGGCCCGGAGGACAGAGGGGAGGAAGGGGGAGGAGTTACGTCTCAAACGAGAAAGCGCAGGAAGAGAGCAGGGGCGGGAAGAGGAGTTACGTCTCAAGGGGAGCGCGGAGAAAGAGGGGGCCGCAAAAGGGGAAGATTGCGGTTAAGCGCGAGGCCCAAGGAGGAAGAGTTTCGGCTCAAAGGGGAGGGGTTAATTACAAAGGGGAGGTGGGCAGCAGCGGTGGATAAGAGCGCGAGCGGGTTTTTAAGGGGAAGTCAGGCCTGGGGGACGAGGATAGAAGGGGGGAAAAGATTAAGAGGAAGGAAGACCAGGCGGAGCCCCCAGTGTACATCTTTACCCTTGCGGAAAGGAGAGGATGTCGACGCCATCTTCCCATTTCGAGAGGATGGCTAGTTTGTGCGGTGGAAGCAAAGTCTTTGGGCGATGAGGTTTGGGGGCGCCCTTTTGGGGGGGAAGGCGAGGGAGGCAGTACTGAGAACGCCTGCAGGGTTCACTGGCTACGGCCGGGCAAGGCGGCGTGCTAAAAATTTTTCCGGTGGACGGGGCTCCCCGGGAACGCTTTTCCGGGGGAGAAGAAGGGCAGGACGAAACCCTTTTAGAGCTGCTGGGCAGGATGGTCGCCCGCCTGGATTTGTGGGTTGCCGGCAGCAGGGGAAAGGGTCCGCGTCGGGGGACCGATCCAGGGCTTTTTTTTCAGGAACAGTTTTTCGGGTCTTGACCCCGACTTGACCACTGAGGTGGTCCGTCTCCCGGCAACAGTGACAGAGGGGGCCGGGGGACTGGGTGGCAGAGGCCAGGGGACTGGGGCGCGACTGCAAAAAAAGGAGAGAGGATTACGGGGGGGGTTATCCCAAGGATCAGAGCCTCAGCCTAGGGCTCAGCTACCGGAGGCGCAACCCCAACCCTGCCTCAAGCCCCCCCGTCGAGGGAAAACAGTAAAGTGTTTCCGTGTGGGGAGACCCCCGGCACAAGTTTTGGGTTGTCCCACGTGTAACACGGTAGGGGCGTTAAGGCCGGGGTGCTAAAAAATGGTTGAAGTCCCCCCCTTTGCTGGTGGCATGGCCCAAAAAGGCCTTATTCCCCCCAGGGGCGGATTCAGGGCAACGGCACAAAGTACAGGGGGTTAGGGAACGGGCGGGGGTTTTTAGTGGTTTACTCATCTGGGACATCCGACAGTACAAGGGGAAAACCCCCTGATCCCCTTGGGTGAGTCCCCGGGGTCAGGTTTTGATACCCGTGGCGCGGTTGACTCGTCTCGCCCTTTGTAAGGGAGTTTCCGCGCCCTCGTCATGGAGCGTCCCTTGAAGGGTCCTCATTGGGAAAATTTTAAACAGCGGAAACGAGGAGCCTTTAGAAAGTTCCCGTTATGCTGTGCCGGACACCCCCGCGGTTGTACAGACGAGGTCAGGCCGGGGAAAGGGCAAGGACCCCAGCGCCCTTGTCCCCCGAGGAGTCGTTGTTATTGAAAATTTAGATGAGTTGACAAGGACAAGGAAAGACCCCACCTTGAGTGAGCAAAGAAGGCAATTTTAGGATAACTGGGTCCCGGGTGAGGGGCGGGGAAAGTCAGTTACCTTAAGAAGGGGGGTGCTGATCAGGAGGTTTTGGGGGAACCCCGGAAACATGTACTGGTTGTTTTACCGAAAGAGTCAGGCCACAGTCTGGCTTTGGGCCCGGGTTCCCCGGGCAGGGCCTTGGGGAACCCGAAGACCAAAACCCGGGGTTCTGCCTCACTTTATGGCCAGGAATCGCGCCAACATCGTGAGATTTTGCCGCCTGCCCACGTGTCAGCGCCCTCGACAGGGTTGGTTTCACCGGTACCCTTTGGGGAGATGCCCTTGGGGCGGAACCCTTTTCCAAATTTTGGGCTAGATCTGATCGGCCGTTTTACGCCGTTCTGGACGAGGTGGGCGTTCCCCTCCCGTTCCGTTTGTGGAGGCAATCCCCGGGGGGACAATTAGCGGCTGAATTTTTTGCGGGTGTAGGGGGACTTTTACTTGGATCGAGTGTCCTGCTGGGGTTTAGGCTGGGGGTTTTTCGCATTTTGGGTGTTGCCCCGGGGGTGATGGCTACTGTCCGGTTTAAAGTGGGCACACGGGTTTTAGGTACGGGGGAGCGTCGCTCTGTGTCAGTCTTGGTTTTTGAAAACCAATGGGATTGGATTTTAGGGGGGGGGGGGGGTTGTATGCCCAGAGCCCGGGTTTTTTGGCGTGGGATCAAAAAATAGAGAAGGAGGGTGGGAAGGAGGGAGAAAGTACACACCCGGGGCATTTTAATTGTTTTTTTATTTGGGGTTTCACGGGGGCCCGTTGGGCGGTAAGGGGAACTTTTCCCTGCGTTAAACGCCCGGGGTTGAGCGAATTCAAACCCCGAACCGTGCATTTGTTTAGTCCCGGCAGGTGTGTTGCTTTGTGCCGGAATCATGTTGGGGGATGTCCGCATTTACCAGCGAGGTTCTTCTGTTCTGGCTGGGTTCAGGCAGGCTTTGGGATTGGGTTTTTCGGGCTGGGGGTGTGGTTTTCGGGGGCTGTTCCTGGCCCCCCCAGTGGATCTTGTTCTTTGTAAAATGGGCCCTTCAGATCAAGGTGCGTTCTGGTGCGCCACGTAAAATTTTTTGTAGGGGGGTAGTAGTGTGTGGGCCCCCCCTAAGTTGTTGTTCTTTCAAGGTTCTGGGGAAATTTGAAGCAAGGTTTGGCTGTTTTCTAAGTGAAGTGATTGAACATGGCTGAGTTTTAAATTTTTTAAATAGGGGCCGGGATATGTGTTAGTTTTGTGTGGTAAAAGGTTTAAATTTTGAAGAAAGATGTTTGAGGGTAGTCCCTTTTGGGAGTGGGTAGGGCCCCCTTCTTGAACCCCAGTTGTATGTCAAACCCGTTTTTCTTAATTTTTTTAAACTGTCCTAGGCTGGGGGGGGGGTAGTAGATTTTGGCTGTTCTATGTGATACTTAAAATTACTTATGTTTTTTGTTTTAAAGGAGAATTTTTAGGGGGTTATTTTTTGTGGTCGCGCTATTGGTATATATGGGTAAGGGTTTGGGGGGGAATGAAAATAGAGAGAAAAGAGGGGGGCGGGGGGGGGGGGGGGGGGGATACGTTTGTAATGTGTTTGGAAAATGCTGGTTGCCCAAATCATGGGGGGGTGGGGGGGGTAACGCGGTATGTCGCTGGGTTTGAGGGAAAGGGTAAGGATATTGGTGCCATTTTTATTTTGGAACGAATTTGGGGGTTGCCTGGGCGCCCAAAATTTTAAAAAATGAACTTCAATCATTGCGCAGACGCGCTTGTTTCCGGGGCCTCCCCATTTTGTGTTCCGGGAGGCGGGGCCCCTTTCGGGCCAGTTTACGCACGTGCAATGAAAATTTGCGATTTGTGACAGGTTGTGTCTTAAAAAGTGGCTCGCGTTGGCTGGGGCTAAGCAACGTTAATAAAAATAATAATAATATGTATTTTGGATTGTTTGTACGTAAGAAGGAGTGTCGGGAGTGCAATATTTTTCTTATTGCTGGCTTGGTTTTTAAAATTGATAGTATGAGTGTTTTTCTATTTTTTTGAATTTGTTGACCATTACAATGGACCTACTTTCAGGGTTGGGTGCGGAGATTCTGACTATTGTTTTCTGTTTTGGTTGGGGGTTGCATTAGGTCTTGTGTGGTAGCGACTGTTATTGTTTTATGCAGCCCTTTGCGTTACCTGATGTCATTTGTTGTTGTGTTTTTGTTGGGTCACCCTGCTGATCTGGCTGGTTAATCCCTGCCCGTGAAAATTTTCAGTATTCAGTAGGCGGGGTGTTTGTTGTTTTATTGCTTGTTTTGGGATGGTTTTTAAATTTTATGGTGTGTTGAGTGTTGAGTGATGGTGCCTGAGACTTCTGTTTTCTTAGACCCGTGTTGGCACAGGGGATTGTTGAGGGGGTTTTTTTTGGGGACGATGGAGCATAGACGGTTGTGGTTTTTACGTTAATGCATTTTTTGTTTGTGACTTGAATGGGTTTGGCCGTTGATCGTGACATTTTGGGGTGGCGGATTTTTGATCAGCCCCTCAAAGAATGAAGACATCGTTTTGTTGAGGGTTTCGTCCTTGGTGTGTTACTAATTGTCTGGCAGGGGGTGAGCGTACGACGGTGTTCATTGGGTGTGACTTGGCAAGTGACAATGGTTTTCCAAATGAGTGTGAATCCCGCCACTGATTTGGAGCATGAGGGTGGTTTCCCCTAGCGCCACCGTTTCCAGGGGGGATGGGCGCCCCGGGGGTTGACCGCGTTGGGCTGATGTGACGGCCTAGGGGCCGACCCCAGGGGAGTGACCCAGGGGGACCAGGCGGAGCGCCCGGCCCACCCCGGGGGAGCGACCCAGGTCGACCAGGTTTCAGCCCCTGCCGCAGTTGTGGGGTGTGGGGAAGCCCCGCGCCCATGGTTGGTGGGGGTGCAGACTATCCTGACTCGTACAACCACTTTTGGCAGCTGATTACATGGGTTGTTTGGTGTCTTAGGGTGTATTACGGGTTTTACAGCATAACCTCGAAAATTTTTTTTTTAAAACTCTCTAACCCTTTGGCGTGTTTATCGTTCTGCATCGTGTGTCGTCGCTTTTGTCTAGTTACTCCGTCACAACGGGTTTTGGTTGGGGAAAAATATTAACTGATCTAAAAAGTGGTCCCCCAAAACACAGTGTCCTAGTTTTTCACCGGAATGCATTGAGACAAAATTATGACTCAAGGTTTGTGGGGGGCGTTTGGTGTAAGTTTTTTCGCCCCATAACAAAATTTTAGTGGCCAAAAATTGGATCAAGTGTTTGCGACTTTGGTCCCGGGGGGGTGGTTGCTTGGCGCCTGGTTTTGAGTTGCTTTGGCTTTTTGTTGGGGTTTTTTGTGTTGTGTGTTTTTGTTGAGTTGGAGGGTCTATTGTGCAGGATGGGTTTTGTGCGCGGGCGGTTTGTATTGAAATAAATAATTTGGTTTATTTGTTAAAGTGTGTGGGGTGTTGTTGAGGGGGGGGGGGGGGGTGTTTGATAGGTTTTTTCCTCTAACCTTAGCGGTCTGACAATCGTCCCCAAATGGTACTCATATCGTCATGGGAGTTAGAGGAGTTCTCGTCGTCACGTCGTCTCACATTGAAATTTCAATTTTTGTAAAAGAAAGAAAGAGAAATCAGTCTCCCCCATTGTTGTTTTTTTCATAAATGTCATAGGGGGTTGTGGGGGGGACTTTAATAAACGTTTTCTATACACAGCCCTGGCCTTCCCTCGATTACTAGCTGTAAACCGTAGGGAAAAAGCCAAAAAAAAACAACAACAAAACAGGGCGGCGCGCAGCCTGCGCCCGGGGGTGTGTGTGTGTTTGGGGTGGGTGTGTGTGTGTGTTTGTGTGTGTGTGTGTGTGTGTGGTGTGGTTTTCCCTTCTTCAGAGGCACACAGCAATTTCTTCGCTGTATAGTCAAAAATTGGGGGAATTGCGTCGCCCGGGGTTTGTAGATGGGTTTTACTTTCACCCTTGTTGCAAGAACGAGATGATTTGATGTCATCGTTTCGGATCGAGGTGTGCAGAAAATTTTGTCACTGTCGCCAGGAGATCGTTGCCCGACAGCGAGGTGTTTACGCCCGGTTTTTGGGCAGTTTGAGACCCGAAAGACCAGCCCTTTTTAGGGTTTTTTTTCGCGTAAGCTTCTCAGCATGTTGAAAAGCGTATTTTAGAAACCAACTGTTAAGTAGACACTGACATTCTTAATACTTATCAAATTTCTGATCATGAATTTGTCCTTTGCCAGACCACGGCTTGACAGACCATGAAAACGGAGTATCCTTTTTGTGGGTTCCGGGTGCTGTGTCCCCCCACAGGGGGGTTTAATCAGAGAAAGTGAAAACCTTTTTACAAGCGCTTCCCGAAATACCCGGTCCAACAGTGGAACATCTTGAAAATTATCAGCAATACAGCTCCGGGAATGTTTCTGACCCAACGGGGCGCCTGGTCAACACCCGCCGCGTGTGGCTTTTCCTCCTCCATGGGGGCCAGGGAACAAAAATTGCTGCCCTGTCCGTTCTGCAGTGGGGGCACAACATTTTTTTGTGGGCTTTCTTTTTTTTTTTAATTTTTAAACAAAAACCAAATACCCCTCTCGTTGCTTCAAATTATTGTGTAAGAGGAGTTAGCTTCCTGGGCAACTACACCAACCAGTATCGAAGACGGGGGGGGGAGGGGGGGGGGGGGGGAGGTGGGTGATCATTTTTTTCTGGATTGTAAGTTTATCGTAGGATTATAAACCCAAATCCCCTTAAATGCGGGGAAATAGCGAAAGGTGAGAAAGGTATCTTTAGCCCAGGCGTTTCTAATTTTCTTCTTCTTCTTCTTCTTTTTTCGGGCTGTTTTAAACCCGTTGAAGTGGTCGGAAGGGCTGCATCCCCCGGAGGACAGTTTTCCCCCCCTGCCCATGGTACCCCGCATCGAAAAAAGGGGAGTTTTTCTTAGAAAAGTAAGTACGACAAATTGTCAACTGAGCGATTTCATCAAAGAAAAAAATCCAAAGGGGGGCAGAAATCCTTCAAGAAGAAACCTCCCTGATGACTCATCTTTTTTCTTTTTGAAAAAGAGGCTGCGCAGGACGTCCCCTTCTTTTCTTGTAGTATATAAATGTGTAAAGGGGGGTGGGAAGGGATCTAAGCCACACCACACACCGTAGCAGTCCTTATAAAAAGAAAAACAACAAAAAACCCAAAAACAATATCTTCACCCCCTCGGGATGGGTGGGGGGGGGGGGGGGTCGTATGAAGTGGACCAAATCACACAAAACGGAATACTGGGAAAATAAGGTTTTCTTCAATCGATCAAAGAAGATATACTTACGACAAAAAAAAACTCCCCCCAAAATCCTGAAAATGTATGCTGCTGCTGTTGTTGTTTTTTTAAAAAGGATTTTTTTTCCCCCCAAAAAACTCTAAAAAAAAAAAGAACTCCCCCTTTTTATAAAAAGTCAGTAAAGTAGCCCCGAGAGAGAGAGAAAAAAACGAAATTCCCGCCCCACTTAAGGTGGTGAGACTCGTGGCCATGTGGGGTTTTTAACTTTCGCACAAACTGAATAACCCTCCCCCATCGAAACACCACCACCAGTACCCACCAATTAAAATTTCCCCGTTCCAAAATTTGTTCTTAATTAAAAACGTGGGTGTTTCTTAATGACGACCCCAAAAACAAAACAAAAACAAAAAAACAAGAATCGTGAGGCAAACGGGTCTTTTCGTCCCCGATTTTAGCCCTTTCTGGCTGGCTGGCGCACTCGGGTTTGACCCATGAACCGGGATGATGTGAGTTTTATCATTTAAGACTCTTTTGGGGGGCGAGTCAAAATAATTCGCAACAAATGCCTGTAATGAATAATGTACAAAAAACAAACGTTCGAAAAGTGTTAAAATAATAGGGGGGGGGGGGACAAAAAAAAAACCCCAACCCAAAAAAGAAAAATAATTTTTTTAAAAACACACACACCAAGTTCATTCCCCGAAAAGCGTGTTCCATTTTGAGTAAAATTTAAAAAAAGGGCAAAAGGTTTGGGAATAAAAAGAAGAAAAAAAAACAGAAAAAAAAAGCATCCCCGCCCAAACGTGCTGCTGTCTGCTTTAGGGTTTACCCCAGAGAAATTTCACCCCGAGTCGTTCCACGCATTTTGGTTGGATCAAGCCTTTGGTACATCGTCCAGGGTCTTTTTGTCTGCGAATCTTTGGTGATTTTTTTGGTTTTATAAGGATAATGACATCCTTATTATTTCCCTCTGGCGCCATTGTTAACGACCTTTTTTGATTTGCGTTTTAATTGTCACCCAGTTTTTCAGAACACCTCCGTTTAAAAGGGGTACAGTACTGTGCCCAAGAAATTTTAGTGAGTTAGGGAAAAACGGATCGAGTTTGTTTTGAGCTGTCGCCGCGATTGTGAAAATGCTTCCCCCAAAAAAAGGGATTCGCGCTGAAAGAAACGGGGCAGCTTCTCGTTTTCGTTTTCCATCTTTTACAGCGATTTGGAAACGCGTTTATTGTTTGGTTTTTTCATGGGCGTTTACAGGGGATTTGACCCAAAATATCCCCCTGATGGCTCTTTCTTCCCGGGCCAAGACGCCCCAACACCGATTATACCGCCCCTCGAGCCCCCCCGTTGCGGTTCGGGTGGTTTGGGGTGGTGGGGGGGGTGGTGCGACTCCCCCATCTTTTCTTGTGGTCTTGGCCCGGTCGAAAAACGGGGGGTTTTAGGATGTGAAGCGCTTTTACTGACGACATGATGTGAAAACGATGGGCACGGCCCCCCTTTTATAAAAACTACTTGAAATAACCTTCGTTAAAAATGAACAAACCGACCCGGCGTTATTTCGTGTTCTTCATGATTTTTTACCCCCCCCACCCCCCCAAAAAAAAAAAACCAACCCAAAACTTAACGCCACAAAAGAAGATCAGAAGGACAAAAAAAGCCAGGGAAAAAAATCGAAAGGGGGGCGAAAGAGTTGTGATTTTTAGGTAAAAAAGTCGACAAAAACTTTGGTGGGCGGGTAGAGATAGTTTGCCTATTGTATTAAGGGTTTTACTTTTTTCTTCTTCGGGTGTGACGTATTGGTTTAAAAAACCCTAGCCCCGGCGTTTCTGTGACAGCCGAAATTGGAAAAGTTTGGCAGTAGTAATCCGAAAAAATTAACGCCAAAAAGGGTTTGGGTCTTTGGATGATAGGAAGAGTCCAGTCCCTGGTGATTTCACTCAAACTTTAAATCCGCCAGGATGGTTGATCCGGAGGAGTAACTTTTGGTCGGTTGAATTCCTTGGTACGTTTTTGACATATCCTCCCATGTCTTGTTGGGGTATGGGGCATTCAGCGATGCCCCGGGCGTGGGTTTCCCCACGAAGGGGTTTTATTACAGTCCCCGGATTTTTATAGTGCAGGTGGCTTTGTTCGCACTGACGACTCAATGCCCCGTGGGGCTTCACCCTACCTGGCCCTAAAATCGCAGTCACAAAGCCACAGCCCTAAGGAAGAAAAATGTAGACAGTAGAAAACAACTCCCCAATGCATTGGGCCCCCTCGATACCCTTTGCCGTTTTAGAACTTTCATCTCAGCTCCCCAAATTTTTGGCAGTTAAAAAAAGCAGGGAGAGAAAAAAAAAAGGCTTTGAGTCTAAGATGGGGGGAAGGGGGGGGGGGAACCCAAAAACTAGTCTTTTTTGTCCCTTTACTCCATCTTTAACCCATAATAAGAAGTTTCCCCTTTGTCATTTTCCCGTGCGTCTCCCAGAACACGTCTTAAATGGATGGGTGGTGGGTTTTTCATTAGGGGGGCTTGGCCACGAAGTGTAGTTAAGGGCGGGAATTTTCGTGTGTGTGTGTGTGTGTGTGGAGGGTCAACTTAAGCGGAATGTTTTAAAGTGGGAAATATGTCCCACAATTAAAATGTTTCCCTTTCTTCTTCCCTCTTTCATAATTTTTCGATCCCTAGTAAAGAAAGTTTAAAAACACAACACGCCAAAAAAACACCCCCCCCCCCCCCCTCTTTTTTCGCACCCCCTTTATTTTAGATTAACAAGGTACATTTGGTTGATTATTCGTGGCTTTTTGGCTTCACGGGGGATCGGGAGAAATATTTTCTTTTGTTCTTGTGGTGCTTTGAACCCTCTTTTACGGTAAAAAATTTCCACTCTCTCATTTTTAATATAAAAAGGGTAAAAAGTTTTTTTTTTAAGAAAGTACCGTTGCTCAAAAGGGTTCACCCGTTTAGGGGCTTTGGGTTTTTAAAAGTTAAGGGAAATACAAAGTTTTTTTCACCTACAGACTACAACTATAAATTTTTTTATTTTAAAATTATATACCTTTTAAAAATAGGATTTTAAAATGAAGGGTTAAAACTACAAACTTGTTTCAAAACTAAAGCTTTTAGTTAAACAAGCTTGTAGGTTTTAACCTCTTCATTTTAAAATCCTTTTTTTAAATGGTATGTCGCCCCCCTGGGTTTTAGCCCTTTGCGTCCGAGTGGCTTTTTAAAATTGTTTTTATAATTTTTATATATATAATATTAAATATTATTATATATATAAAATTTTAAAATATTATATAATATATTATTACACAAACCCTGAAACCGTCTCATCTTTACTTTAAAAACATTGGGAGAAATTTTTTGTCCGTTGGAAATACTGATGTCCATTCCCTAAGGTACATTTAAAAAGAGTATAAAGGGGCCAATCTGAATGCATCTTTTGATTTATGACCTTTGAAAACAAATAATAAGTCCCCCTTTTTTTTTTTTTATGGGTCCCTCTTATACCCATTTAAAGATTCACCACGAAGGGACCACCTGTTTTCCTAAGAAGTAAGTGTTCTCTTAAAACCCCTCTGTTTTGGACTTTGTCCATTTTTTTTCCCTTTTTTTCGAGACCCGAATTCCCGTCGAACCCGTTTGCATACAGGGAGGTGTCCCAAGACCATCCTGAAAGTGAGGGCCGTCGACTCCTGATTTTGCCTGGGTGAGTCAGGGGTATAGGGCCCTGCCCTGTTTGTGCCAGGGTGATCAGCAGGTTTCAGGTCAGCTGCCCTGTTTGGCCAGGGTGAGTCAAACAGGTATCAGGTGTTTGACGTGCCCTGTTTTTGCCAGGGGGGTCAGCAGGTTAGGTGTTCGACAGCTGCCCCGTGGTGCCGGGTGAGTCACGGTAACGGTGTTTCGACAGCGCCCTGTTTTTGCCCGGGTTTAGTGCAGGTATCAGGGTTCGCAGCGCCCCTTTTGTGCTGGGTGAGTCAGCAGGTATCAGGGGTTCGAAAACTGCCTGTTTTGCCTGCGTGAGTCACAGGGATCGGGGGTTTGAAGCGCCCCGTTTGTGCCCGGGTGGTCAGAGGTATCAGGGTTCGACGCTGCCCCGTTTGTGCCTGGGTGAGTCAGCAGGGTTGGTGTTCGACAGCTCCCCGTTTGTGCCTGGGGGAGTAGCAGGTATAAGGTGTTCGACGCTGCCCTTTTTTGCTGGGTGAGTCGCAGGTTCAGGTGTTGAAGCTGCCCTGTTTGTGCCTGGGTGGTCGCAGGTTCAGGGTTCGAAGCTGCCCCGTTTGTGCCTGCGAGGTCAGCAGGTATCGGTGTTCGACAGCGCCCTATTTGTGCCTGGGGGGGCGTCAGCAGGTTCAGGTGTTCGAAACTGCCCTGTGTGTGCCTGGGTGAGTCGAGGATCAGGTGTTCGCAGTGCCCCGTTTGTGCCCGGGTAGTCAGAGGGATTGGGGGTTCGACAGCTGCCCCGTTTGTGCCCGGGGGAGTCAGAGGTATCAGGTTTCGACAGCTGCCCTGTTTGTGCCTGCTGAGTCAGCAGGTCAGGTGTTCGACAGTGCCTGTTTTTGCCTGGGGGAGTCAGAGGATCAGGGTTCGACAGCTGCCCTGTTTTCCAGGGGATCAGAAAGGTATCAGGGGTTTTGACACTGCCTTGTTTGGCCTGGGGATCACAGGTATCAGGTGTTCGAAGCTGTCCTGTTTGCGCCCGGTGGGTCAGAGGTATCAGGTGTTCGCAGCTGCCCTTTTTGTGCCGGGTGGTTGCGGTATAGGTGGGGCGCAGTGCCCCCTTTGGCCTGGGTGAGTCAGAGCTTCAGGGTTTTTACGTGCCCTGTTTGTGCCGGGTGGTCGAGGGTACAGTGTTTGCCGTGCACTGCTTGTGCCTGGGGAGTCAGCAGGGGATCAGGTTTGACGCTGGCGTTTGGCCCGCGTGAGTAGCAGGTATCAGTTGTTCGACAGCTGCCCCGTTTGGTGGGTGATCAGCAGGTATAGGTGTTTGACAGCTGCCCTGTTTGTGCCGGGTGGACAGAGGGATAGGTTTCGACGCTGCCTGTTGTGCCCCGGGGGATCAGCGGTATCGGTTTTTCGAACTGCCCTGTTTTTGCCCGGGTGAGCAGCAGTTAAATGTCGACGCTGCCCCGTTTGGGCCGCGTAGTCAGCAGGTATCAGGTGTTGACAGTTGCCTTTTTTGGGCCCGGGTGATTTGGGGGTATCGGGTGTTCGACAGCTGCCTGTTTTTGCCGGGTGAGCAGCAGGTATCAGGTGTTCGACAGGCCGTTTGGGCCCGGGTGATCAGCAGGTATCAGGTGTCGACATTTTCCCTTGTGTGCCGGGTGAGTCAGAGGTATCAGGTGTTTGACAGTGCCCTGTTTGTGCCCGGGTGGTCAAGGTTTTGAGTGTTCGACAGGCCCGTTTGTGCCAGGGTGATCAGAGGGATCAGGTGTTCGCAGCTGCCCTTTTGTGCCTGGGTGAGTCAGCGGGACCGGGGTTCGACAGTGGCCTGTTTTGGCCTGGGTATCGCGGTATAGGGGTTCGACAGCGCCCCTGTTTGTGCCTGGGTGAGTCAGCAGGTTAGGGTTCGACAGCTGCCCTGTTTGTGCCCGGGTGGCAGCAGGGTTAGGTGTTTGACAGCCCCTGTGTGCCGGGTGGGGCATCGAGGAGCACCAGCCACCCACCCTGCTGCCTGTGGGAGATGTGAGGGGGAAATCGACCAGGAGCACCAGCCACCCCCCCTGCTGCCTGTGCGTGGGTGTGAGGAGGGAGAGGACCAGGCACCAGCCCCCCACCCGCGCCGTGCGTGAGATTGAGGGGAGAGATCGACCGTGGGGTATGGTGCCTTTTCAGCGCCCTTTAGGGGTTGCAATGTCCAGTGATGGGCATAGATATCACTACCCAGAAATTTTGTTGAAAACCATCGCAGCGTCCTCTTCAACATTGTCCAAAACCCGGTCCAGATAAAAAAAGGCGTTTTTTTACGATACCTCTTCGTTTCCAAAATTTGTTTTATTGGTGTGTTTTATGAGTCATGTGATGGTAAGTGAAAAGTTCGGGTATCAATGAAATTTTATGTGATGAGGTACATTTAAGTAGTCTAGCCAAGAAGCAAGAAAAGAATCATCAGTGGGCCGTCGTGGGGGGAATACAGTAGAAAACGACCTAGTGTCCATCAGTAGGGAGATTAAAGGAAAGGGATCATGGTGCCGCCTTAGGGGAGATTTTTTGGATGAAAGGATCATTTTGTCCTCGTTAGGGGGATTAAGAGGAAAAATTTCATTATTGTCCCCTCAGTTAGGGGAGATTACGGAGGGTCATTAGGTCCCTCAATTAGGGGAGATACAGGGGAAAGGACATTGTGTCCGCCAGTTAGGGGAAATTACGGAGAAAGGATCATTTGGTCCGCAGTTAGGGGAGATTACAGGAGGAAAGGTATTAGTGTCGGGGGGCCCGCCCAGAATAAAGGGGGCAACTCAGTTATATCCCCCTTGTTATGGGTTTCGTTGTTTCCCTTTTCCTCAAACGACCCCCTCCTGGAATGCGTAACACCTTCTCCCCCCCAACCCGAACTGGTACTTCCTCCCCCATCCGCTTCTCTTTTCCTCAAACTTATCGGCATTGCCCTCTCCTCCAGGGTGGGACTCACGGGCAGGCCGGGCACGTGGCCCTTCATATAATGGTCCGAGACACTCAGGGACCTTTTCAAATGGATGGGGGAACATGTCTCATGCTCATTTTTGCCCAGTTTTTTTTCCCCATTTTATATCCAAACTTTTAACTCATTCATGAACAATCAGAATTGGGGTTTTAATGTTACTTGTCCTCATCTACCCACCTCCCCCTCCGCAAAATAAAATTAAACTAATATAAAATAAAATAAAATAAAATAAAATAAATAACCAAAACTCTATCTTTTTTTTTTTTCGTTTTTTTTTTTTCCCTTCTTCTTCTTCTGTTCCAAACAAAATCAATTCAATATTCTATTTCTTTTCAGACTGGGTTCACATGTTCCTAAGAGTGTGTTCTAGTCTGCCCAAACCCGAGGGAGTATCGACACTCGGTGAATACCCACAAACCGCCTTGTCTTACCCACAAATTGCACGGGGTTTTACTGCGGGTCCCATATACTCAGACTTTTAGGCAAGAAAAAAAAAAAGTGTGTGCATATTTTGATATAAAACCCATTTTTTTTATGTTTAATCTTATGCATCTTCTCGTTAAAACCATTCCAA
>CM031606.1:98427519-98478547 GCA_018398815.1 Conus ventricosus
CTTGTTTAGTATGAACATAAAGACTGTATATACCACATATCACTGGTGTTCTATATAAACACAGACATTTTTCACATCCATGTCATTGAGTTGTAGTTCTGGTGGTGTCAGTGAGGTGTTACATAGGTTTACTGGCCTTACTTTCCTGAGAGAGTTGTCACCCTTCGTTCAGAAGACCTGTTTGGGCACCGACCTTATGTCACTGGAGGGGTTCAGAGAAACCTGACTTACAAGGTGAATTGAGTGTGTGTGTGTGTGTGTGTGTGTGTGGTGTGTGCGTGCGTGCGTGCGTGCGTGCGTGCGTGCGTGCGTGCGTGCGTGCGTGCGTGCGTGCGTGCGTGCGTGCGTGTGTGTGTGTGTGTGTGTGTGTGTGTGTGCTCTTCACCATTACTACTTTGACACATTTCCTTGTGAAAGGGCCTCCATGAGACTGTTCCAAAAGGGAAAGACACATTTCAGCTTCCCTAGAGGAACGACTTCGTGGACAAGGTAAATGAAAACAAACAAGAAATAGTTGTTCTTCTTAGAATTGTGTAGAACATATCCCTCCTTGCCTTTGTTCTGAGAGTCCAGCCTCATTACTCACACAATATTTTCAAGCTGGAAACGCTTGCTAGGTTTTTGATACAAAGTAAATGAATAAAAACAATAGCAAGATGTGTGTTCTTCTTCTTCTTGTGACTGGATAGAAAATATTCCTTTCTGGTTTTATAATCGCTTCAAATGTTTCCCATTCTAAAGCTACAAACACAAGCTTTTTCTCAGAGCTGGTTTCAAATTTTTCCATGTTGTTTGTGTTCTAAGAATTCAACATCACCAGTTTCCCTAAGAAAACGCGAGAATTTTGCTTCGATCTGCACATACCCCCAAAGACAGCAGGTTTTCTGGAATTGAGTCAGAACATTCACGTTCTTCTACTCTGAGTCGACCCCCCCCCCCCCCCCGCCATCCCCCCCCCCCCCCCCCCACACACACACACACAAATGGTACGCTGATTTTGCTTAAAGCAGGAAACATTATTTCCTCAGCCTTCTTAGCCTGCCTTTTCATCCCTCCTTCTGGGACACATCTTCTGACTCTGTCCCTCCCACATCCTAGTATACATGTCACATCTTCTGACTCTGTCCCTCCCACATCCTAGGATACATGTCACATCTTCTGACTCTGTCATGTCCCTCCCACATCCTAGGATACATGTCCCATCTTCTAACTCTGTCCCTCCCACATCCTAGGATACATGACACATCTTCTGGCTCTGTCCCTCCCACATCCTAGGATACATGTCACATCTTCTGACTCTGTCCCTCCCACATCCTAGGATACATGTCACATCTTCTGTCTCTGTCATGTCCCTCCCACATCCTAGGATACATGTCACATCTTCTGGCTCTGTCCCTCCCACATCCTAGGATACATGTCACATCTTCTGGCTCTGTCCCTCCCACATCCTAGGATACATGTCACATCTTCTGGCTCTGTCCCTCCCACATCCTAGGATACATGTCATCTATAGGACGTTTCTCCATTGGCTGGAGGTCTGTTAAGCAGTGACAACAAAGCATCTCCATTGCTGTTGAAAGTCATGGCTCTGTTGTTGGATTGTGTTCTTTCCTTCGTCCTCTCCTTTATTACCTGTCCGGTCCTGTTCTATTTCTGTCTTTGTTCCTTGTTTCCACAGCTCTATATCCTGTGACTTCTGCCACTCTTACTTATTACTATTTCCCTTTCTGCAGTACTGGTGTGTGCCAGCAACAATCAATAGCGACGGCAGCATCAACATGTGTGTTGGTTCCTGGTGCTTCTTTCTGTTCAGTCTTTGTGTGTAACTCTATCCATCCCACCACCACCACCGTTCTTACTCACTGTCATCTTCCCCCCCCTTGGTGCTGGAGTCGAGCAGCCACAATCAATAGTAGGTAGCTGCGGCAGATTCCCTGCAGCGTCCTAACCTGATAGTCACCATGATGTTCATGCTTTTCCTCCCGACATCTGTCAAGTGGACAGTCAGGCGCACGCGTGTGTGTGTATGTACACGCCAACGCATTTGTGCTTTTTCAAAAGATCAGAGTTGTTGCATAAGCAGTGGGTACAAGAAACTTAAGTGATATAGCATCCTAGATCCTCCAAACAAGTTTGCTGACATTTGGAACGCACAGAGTGCCCTGCTCTGCCAAACGACAGCAGTAGGAGCTGTATAGTTCACAGGTGTCCAGCTCACACACGCATCCCCATCCCCTGAGAAAGAGTAGTGAACCAGCGGGCATCCCCATCTCACTGAGAGAGAGTAGTGAACCAGCGGGCATCCCCATCTCACTGAGAGAGAGAGAGAAGTGAACCAGCGGGCATCCCCATCTCACTGAGAAAGAGCAGTGAACAAGTGGGCATCCCCATCTCACTGAGAGAGAGAGTAGTGAACCAGCGGGCATCCCCATCCCACTGAGAGAGAGTTGTGAACCAGCGGGCATCCCCATCCCACTGAGAGAGAGAGTACTGAACCAGCGGGCATCCCATCTCACTGAGAGAGAGAGAGAAGTGAACCAGCGGGCATCCCCATCCTACTGAGAGAGGGCAGTGAACCAGCGGGCATCCCCATCCCACTCAGAGAGAGTAGTGAACCAGCGGGCATCCCCATCTCACTGAGAGAGAGTTGTGAACCAGCGGGCATCCCCATCCCGCTGAGAGAGAGTAGTGAACCAGCGGGCATCCCCATCCCACTGAGAGAGAGTAGTGAACCAGCGGGCATCCCCATCCACTGAGAGAGAGTAGTGAACCAGCGGGCATCCCCATCTCACTGAGAGAGAGAGTAGTGAACCAGCGGGCATCCCCATCCCACTGAGAGAGAGTAGTGAACCAGCGGGCATCCCCATCCCACTGAGAGAGAGTAGTGAACCAGCGGGCATCCCCATCTCACTGAGAGAGAGAGAGTAGTGAACCAACGGGCATCCCCATCCCACTGAGAGAGAGTTGTGAACCAGCGGGCATCCCCATCTCACTGAGAGAGAGAGTAGTGAACCAGCGGGCATCCCCATCTCACTGAGAGAGAGAGAGTAGTGAACCAGCGGGCATCCCCATCCCACTGAGAGAGAATAGTGAACCAGCGGGCATCCCCATCTTACTGAGAGAGAGTAGTGAACCAGCGGGCATCCCATCCCACTGAGAGAGAGAGTAGTGAACCAGCGGGCATCCCCATCTCACTGAGAGAGTGTAGTGAACCAGCGGGCATCCCCATCTCACTGAGAGAGAGTAGTGAACAAGCGGGCATCCCCATCCCACTGAGAGAGAGTAGTGAACCAGCGGGCATCCCCATCCCACTGAGAGAGAGTAGTTAACCAGCGGGCATCCCATCTCACTGAGAGAGAGTAGTGAACCAGCGGGCATCCCCATCCCACTGAGAGAGAGAGTAGTGAACCAGCGGGCATCCCATCCCACTGAGAGAGAGAGTAGTGAACCAGCGGGCATCCCCATCCACTGAGAGAGAGTAGTGAACCAGTGGGCATCCCCATCTCACTGAGAGAGAGTAGTGAACGAGGGGGCCTGTAAACAGTTCGCCGGCTGACCCAGCGCTCGCTCCACACAAAGACCTTGGTCTTCCGTCTCTGATAGCATGCAAACATACGAAGGTCAGTTGAACAGCTATTCTGTGTAAGAAGAGTGCGAGGGAATGAAGGGATGGGGGTGTGGAGGGTGTGTGTGAGATGTCTCGCTGTGGACTTTGTGTGAGGGAATGAAGGGATGGGGTGTGGAGGGTGTGTGTGAGATGTCTCTGCTGAGGACTTTGTGTGAGGGGAAGGCATGGGGTGTGGGGGTGTGTGTGAGATGTCTCTGCTGAGGACTTTGTGTGAGGGGATGAAGGCATGGGGTGTGGAGGGTGTGTGTGAGATTTCTCTGCTGAGGACTTTGTGTGAGGGGAAGGCATGGGGTGTCGATGGTGTGTGTGAGATGTCTCTGCTGAGGACTTTGTGTGAGGGGAAGGCATGGGGCGTGGGAGGGTGTGTGTGAGATGTCTCTGCTGAGGACTTTGTGTGAGGGGAAGGCATGGGGTGTGGAGGGTGTGTGTGAGATTTCTCTGCTGAGGACTTTGTGTGAGGGGAAGGCATGGGGTGTGGAGGGTGTGTGAGATGTCTCTGCTGAGGACTTTGTGTGAGAGGAAGGCATGGGGTGTGGAGGGTGTGTGTGAGATCTGTCTCCTGAGGACTTTGTGTGAGAGGAAGAATGGGGTGTGGAGGGTGTGTGTGAGATCTGTCTCCTGAGGACTTTGTGTGAGAGGAATGAAGGCATGGGAGTGGAGGGTGTGTGTGAGATGTCTCTGCTGAGGATTTTGTGTGAGGGGGGGGGGGGGGGGGGCATGGGGTGTGGAGGGTGTGTGTGAGATGTCTCTGCTGAGGACTTTGTGTGAGGGAAGGAATGGGATGTGGAGGGTGTGTGTGAGATGTCTCTGCTGAGGACTTTGTGTGAGGGGATGGCATGGGGTGTGGAGGGTGTGTGTGAGATGTCTCTGCTGAGGACTTTGTGGAGGGAGAGTGGGTATGATAACTGTCAGATGTTACTCAGGAAAAAAATGTATCTTCATTTATTTGTCTTGGATTTATTTAAAAGGAAACTAAAATATAAAAAGATTATCTTACTAGAAAAACAAAACAAAAGCAAAAACATAATACAGCAAAAGGATCCCCCACTCACAATTTTACTACAGTGTAGCAAAGATGCTACATACATGATCATATGCATATCTATGCAGGCAATGCAATAGATCTGCCTTCAAGAGGGATTACAATGATACCCTCATGCAGCTAGTGAAGAGTTTTTATATTCATAATATATTTTCTTAAATTATGTTCCCATTTTCGACATCTTTACACCCCCCCCCCCCCCTTTGTTGCTGTTGCTGTTGTTGTTGTTGTTGTTGTTAAGTTCACTCTTTGCCAAGTCATTACTGATGACGGAGGAATTGTTAGCCTAACTTGTTTTCCCTACTATTTAATTGTTCAGCATTATATTGTTTGGTCAATCAGTGGGCAATTGCATCTCTCGGAGATCCAAGTAAAGGCTGTTCTGCACAATTCTTAGTCGCTGATAATGCTTGAGTTATTGAACAGCAGAGATGACCACTCAAACTGTTCCATATCTTTTGCTGTCCCTTGCATCTTGACTGGATCCTAAAGCATAGGCTCAAAGATTGTCCCCTACATTTTATACTGTTTGCATAATGTTTTTACTTTTTCAGCATTTTTTTTTCTTTTCCACACTTTCGTTTAGTTTCATGTTCTACCCTCGCTGGTTGCTTTGGGGGTGCTGTTGGATTCTTTTTTGAACCCTGGTGGTGAGGACACACATAGTTATGAACTGTGGTGTGTCTCTATTTGACGCCAGGAGCACAGACACGATCAACCGTGTCTCCCTGATGAGTTCGATCCAGTAGACGGAAGGGTTAGGAGGGGGCAAGAAAATAGATCTATCTTCAGAAGGGATTACTATGATTCCGTCATGTGGCTAGTGAGGGGTTTTCATATTTATAATATATTTCTTAATGTTATGTTTCCATTTTCTTCATCTTCAACCCCCCCCCCCTCCCCACCTCACCCACCCCGCACCCCTTTTTCTGTCAAGTTCATATCTTTGCCAACCATTATAACTATAATCACGGAAATATTGTTAGCCTGCACTGGTTATCTCCCACTAATTAATTGTTCTGATATATATATATATATATATATATATATATATATATATATTTTATATATATATAAATATATATATATATATATATATAATATATATATTTGTTAAAATCAGGTTTTTAAAAAATCATCTACAAATTTGTTTCAAGCTGTTCGCTGTCGTCAGGATGATTTTGGTTTGCCCACTGCCGGTGTTATATAGCGTGTGGGCTCCAGTTTGCGGTTGTTTGCACGTGCGGGTTGGCTGCACGTGTTTTTTGAGGTTTTCAGGTTTTTGCTTTGGGTGTATTCACTAACAACGATTTCCTTTTATGCCTGCAGTTGTTTACTATTTCTGTTTTGGTGTTTAGAGTTGCTAAGTGTGGTTTACACAGTATTAACCATTTTTCAGTTAAACATAGGTTGCACCTTTTTGAAATGTTGCTGTATGATGATGCTCTTTTTATGATTTTTCCAGGATATATTGTAGTTTGTTTTTGCGTCTTTAAGTTTCCAGATATATTTACTCAGTTCTGTTTGGTTTTTATATTTTTCTTTATTAAATGACTGTTTGTGGTTTGCATATCTGGTTTTGAAGTGGTTTTCAGTGATCCCTATGTATGTTTCCTTTTCATTTTCTGATGTCACAGTGGCTTGGTATACAATGTTGTTGTAAAGGCATTTATTGCTTAGGGGGCACTGCTCTTTTTTGATGCAATTGCAAGATTTCCTTTCTTCACCCTTCTTTGCTGTGTTGGTTTTCATTTTGTTAGATGCGTCAATTAAATTTTTGAGGTTGGGCATACATGAATATGATAGTTTCACGGTGTTTTTGTTGAATATTTTATGTAGTTTTGTGTTCTTTTGGGAACGAAGTTTTTAAAATTTTAAAGAATTCTTTCCCTATGCTTGTTTTGAGTTTCCTTCGTATGGTGGGTTATACCATATGATTTTTCTTTTCCTGTTTTTATTATTTCTATTTGTGTTGTTGTCTGGGTTGTATTGTAGTTTGTAGCTGTACCCACTTTTTTGCAGTGCTTCTTGGTATTCAACTGCTGCATTGTTGAATACTCTTTCATTGCATGACAGTTTGATAGTCTCTTGTTTATGCCATTGGGTATGGCTTTTAATACAGATGGTGGGTGGTTGCTTTTGATGTTTACATAGATAGTGTGTCATTGGGCTTCTTGTATGGTTTATATATGTGGTTGTTGAGATCAAGTGTTATGTCTAAGTAGTTTACTACCTTTTTGTTTGCTTCAATGGTGATTTTTAAGTTGTGGCTTTGGAAGATTTTACATAGTTCTTTCTTCTTATTTTCAATGGTTCTTGGGTTGTTGGTTAGTGCAGCAAGGCCGTCGTCTCTATATAATCCAACTTGTTTTCCAAATTTTTCTTGATGTTGGACAGCATAAATAGTCCGACCAGTTCGCATGTTTCTGCGCCGTCATATGATCCATTGTTACATCAAATGTTGAGTTTTTGTTCGTTTTCTTGATCCAGGTTTCATTTTTGCTGTACAGTAACGTTTTCTTGGTGTGGAATATGATTTCCATTTCTGACCCTGTTATGTCTGTATGGTTGCTAGCAAATTTCAGAGCTTTGGTGAGTAGTTCCTCATCTATGGATGGGTAGAAATCCACTATGTCGAATGTGATGAATACTGTATTGCTTTGTTTATTGAGTTTTTGAACCATTGGATAACTTCATTTGTGTTCTTCCAGAGATTGTATTCAGAGTTTGATTTTACATTCTTTATTGTTTTTTCTAGGATTTTCTTACTTATTTTGCCTAGTTCAGATTAGATGGGTTTATTAGTCTACATGTTGGGTTGTTGTGAAAGTTAGGCTTGTGGTCCTTGAGTGTTATGAATGCTTCTTTTGTTGCTGTTGCTTCTACCTGTCACTTAGGTCCATGCGATGTGCAAGTTCTTTTTCTTTAGTGCGAATATTGTCATGTGTATTTTTGTCGGCTTTTTTGTAGTTTTTCTGAATATTTTTGTCAATGAGTTGGGAATATTCTTTTGGTTCCATTTTGTAGTAGTTGCTGGTTTTGTCAGCCTTCACAAATATCTTTTTGTCGTTTTGTATTTGCTTTATTTGGTTTTTTTAATGTTGTTTGGAAATCGTTGAGAGAACTATAAAACACGGGTTCAAGCTCACCCGCTCTCAACCGGTTTTAACCGGTTTCGAGCGGCTGACCTTGAACCCGTGTTTTATAGTTCTCTAACTAGTAAACCCTACAAACATGCATACTGTGTAGGATTATCCGTTTCAATACTAATTTACTAAACTTTTTAGATTTTAGTTTTTGCTTAATTCTGTATGGGTCTAACTTGAGACCTATGGCGCCCTAGGGCCCCAAGCCAGATCCAGAGGATCACAGATAATGTGGCCAGATGTGAAGGGTTTTGAGAATATGCCTCCAACAGTAGTATACTTTTATACTTGGTTGCCTGCTCGCTATTTTTCTAATTTGGGGCAGTCCCCTCACCCCTTTTAGTGACTCTTCCAGATTTGGGCTTGCTGGCGTTCATAACCACGTCAGCGACCAAAGACCACAAACGTGAAATTGGTTTACGGGCGTTTATAGCCACGCCAGTGACCACACGAAAGGGGAAGAGATCACTGAGGGCAGGGAATAGGGCCAAATTTAGACTTTGCAGTACCATGACAAACAAGAATATAAAACTACCGCAGGCATATTCTCAACATTATGTATTTTAAGATTTATATATATACCCGGCACACAGAAAGCTTTACAATTCTATGGTGTCTAGTTGCCTAGTGTAAAGTTGTTTTTTATTTTTGTAGAACAAAATTAAAAGCTAATTAACAAAGTGCATCTTACCTTACTTTTTAGTCACTACTTTTTAATAAAATTTATTTAAAATACTTTATTAGATTGAATATAAAAATGCTTCTTTAATACATAAAATGTGAAAATATTACTTGAGGGCGGGGAGGGCTAAATTTAATTGGGGAAACTCCGCAGGCATATTCTTAGGGACGTTCGCGTTTGATCCACTCCGCTAACTTTGGGGTTTCGGATTTTCCCGATTTGAAAGGCAATCGGGAAAATCAGGAAGGCTGGCATGATCACTGGCACGCGTTGCTGCCCTGGCTATGTAATTTTGTAATTTGACACGGGCTGATTTGCGTTGGCTGGGCGCCTACCAGTAAAGTGACAAATGGAATGCTGTCGGCTTGCGTGTGTGTGTGTGTCTGTGTCTGTGTGTGTCTCAATGTACGCGTGCGTGCGTGCATGCGTGTGTGAGTGTGTGTGAGTGTGTGTGTGTGGTGCGTTGTGTGTGTGTGTGTGTGTGTGTGTGTGTGTGTGTGTGTGTGTGTGTGTGTGTGTTTTATAGTTCTCTAACTAGTAAACCATACAAACATGCATACTGTGTAGGATTATCCGTTTTAATACTAATTTACTAAACTTTTCAGATTTTAGTTTTTGCTTAATCCTTTGTTTTTCCTGATCATTTTCAATAACATCATTTTCGCGCAAACATTCATCAAATGAGTCTTTGTCTTTCATGTGAAATAAAACTACAGTCTTTAACTGTTCTCTAAAGTCTTTTAAAACTGAGTTATATTTTTGACATAAAATCCACACACTTATTCCAGCATGTCTTCCACTGAAAGCCAGTTTTGACAAAGTATTTCTTTTTTTTAACTATGTCTCTTTCTGCCGAACAGTCATCTATAATAAATAGTGTCTGTGTTCCTTCAAACAGTCTTATAAAACTGTTCTAAACACTCACTCAGTTTATTGCTAGGATCAACTAAATATATGTCATCATCTGTCCATATAAACCTTCTATCATGATATGCTTTGTTCCATTTAAGTGTTGGACAGAAAATCACAATATGATCAAAATTATAGCGATAAACTGTTTGTAATAAGTCTAGGACAAATATTGTTTTTCCACAACCAGTCTGCCCACAAATTAATGAACAATGAGGAGTTTTTGTCATAAAGTTTAACTGCTCCATAGTTTTATAACAGAATTTAATCTAATCCAGTTATTATATTTATCATACTCTCTGTCAGAACTTGTTCAGTATAATAAAACCCTATAAGGCCTAAATGTGTAAGATTAATCCAATTCAGTTCTGCAAGACTGTTTCTATTTAAGTCAACATTGATTTTGTTGCTTGTTGTTATAACCTTAATATCCTCACCATTGTGAAGAACGACGATGGTAACTTTAAGACGTTTAACGTCTAAGTTTTGCCAGCTAATATTAATTCCTTTTAAAAGGACGTCACTAACGCCCACAACCCCATCCCTCTCCACATCTTTTAAGACAGAAATTTCAAATATCATTGTGAACGTGTCTCCTAATTTTCTGCTTGGAAAGAACTGTAATTTTGTAGAAGCTTCCTTTAAAACCGTTTCTTTTCTGTGGAGGATGTACTGTTTTTTCCCATACGGCGTTATTTCAATCTCTTTCCGACTATTGTCCTCTGGCATAAGACTTACATGTAAAGGGCCAGAGTTGAATGCTTTTCTGAAACTTTTTTGACGGCTAAAAAATGTAAATGGGCTTATGAATTCAAATTTTATGTCCCATTCTAAATATGGTTCTAAGTGCCATTTGCTGTCAGGTTTTCGAACTATTTTATATTCATACTGGCCAGCATTATTTTGCTTCTACATTGCGCAGTTGCCTAGTTTAGGAAACTTTTTGTTGTCGCCAACCTCTTTGCGTTTATAATCACCATCTTGAGTGTACTCAAAACCATACAAAGCGCCTATCTCGCCGTTTGTTCAAAGTCTGCAACGTCTGCAAGGTCTTTTAATTCTAAAGTTATACACCTCACAGGCGCTAATGTAACTCCCGATTCTTCTGGTCCACGCGACATTTTTAGTACAGTTTATTATTTTATTTCCAAAACAATGTGCAGGTTATCACATTTCACAACTTTCCCCATTTGTCTTTGATTTTTATATTAAATGATCCAAACCCTCCCACAAACTAATCTTTTAAACTGTAAATTAGGGAATTGTATAATTTCATAATCGCAATATGCAGCTTTCCCTGATGGAAGAGCTCTTAAAACAGTTGAGGGCCTTCCATCATATAAGTTTTCATCAGTGCTCAGCTCGTCTAAATGAACATAGAGTAATGAATGTAATGCAAGATTGAGCGGACTTTCCCCCTCATAAGTAGTTTTGTCTAGCGTAACACTAAAACTATGAATTGCTTGATTGTTAGTTGTAAAGCCTAACATTTTAGCTAGCTCACCATCAAAAATGTAACCTACTTCTTCTTCTTCAGGCTTAAAGGTCAACATTGTTTTCAGATTCGCATTGTTAAGTTTGAGAGTTATGTCAAAGTTTTCTCATTGCTTCTTTTAGTGAACAAAACCCGTAATAACCATCAGGTATTGTTAACTTGCTAACTAATTTTCCTGCATTATTAAATTTTTTAATCTTATTATTCTCCTTGGATTCGGTTATATTAAACCATACGACTTTGTAAAATATTTCATGAAGTGCAAAACCCTTCTGGCCCCGCAATTGTTATCAATAGCATGTTCTAAAAACGAAGGACGGTCTTGAGTTGTTATTGTTACAAACATTTTTTATACGAAATAAAAATGAGTGCATTCAAATATACTGGCGCAAAATATTCTGTTGGGCCGCACTACAATCTTAAAAACATAACAACTGATACTCTTGACATTTCTGTGACTCAGTCTGACACCTTTCAAGTAAAGGTGAGTACTCCATTAAACAGATATCTTAACCCCCCTATTGAAAAAGACTACATCGCGAAAGTGTGGTTTAGTCATCCGATGCAGTTTTACCAGAACCAGTTAAACTTTGCTGTGTTTTGTGCATCAACTGGGTGTGGAGTGTCGTATGCTGATCACTTAAATCACCCTGATCCTTTGGTGAGGTCAGTGTACAGATTTCATTTCTATTACACCTTCAGACGTATTTTGACTGAACTGCAAGCGCCATTACCAAATGACAAACCGTTTAATCCATTCAGCAACAGAATAGACATGAAGGCTTTTGAAAGGATTTGTAACGAATTTAATATTAAGGCCAAGACAGACTTTAGACAAAAGTCGGATCTTAATCATGGTCTAGGCACCCCTTATTTTTGGGCGTGCACAGAAAGTATAACTATGACTGGAATCCTCCTTACACATCTTTCTCTAAAGGCACAGCTGTTCACCTTGGGTCTATAGAGCAAGAGCATAAAACAGCATGGACAACATTTATCTTAGACACTTCTAAGGGCCTAACTAAAGCAGGAATAGAACGAATAAACGACTCTGTTCGTACTTACGTTTGGTGTTTGCTAGGGTCGCAAGCACAAACGAGATCGAGCATAACTGATCCTTCTACTGGTTTTGATGCACAAAAACAATACTTAGCAAATTTAGAGGACGCCATTAATTCTACAGTTGATTTACCTTCAAGTATTAAAAGATACCAAAATGTTTTACAATACGCAAGATCGAAAGTAGACTTTGCTGTTGGCACTGGTTTATACATGCTGCCTCTGACCTCAGACTCCAGATAGGAACAATAATAAACTACAACAATGAAATCCTTGTGGCAGGCAATGAACAGAAAGTCGGAAAAAACGAAATAAATTCTGAGCCAGTAATATTACAAGCAGTAAACAAACAAGATGACCCCCCAAGAATAAGTCATCCAATCCCCGTGGCCCAAAGCCTAAAGACCGTTGAAGAAGTCAAAAAATAATGACCATGAATATGAAAAGACAGCGCTTGTTATTGGATTAACTTGCTTAGGATTACTTGGTCTATATTTTACTAAAAATTAACCCGACTATTAAGAGAACTAATGCCCATAAGTGCTCGGCCATAAAGCCAACTACTTTGCCTGCAGTAGACAAAAGCCAGCTAACAACACCCCCTAATATACCTGGTAAAGCATCCACGGCTTTACCGGCTAATTTTTTTAATAAACCCGCAAGATGATCAAGCTGTTTTTTTACCCATGATTTATCAGGCGGGGATGGGGCGATGGCGGCGGAGCACTAGCCCAGCACCACCACCACCTGTAATAGCCATCACCAGTGTACTTATTGCAAAACCTAAGGCCGTTATAACGCTTACTAATGTGACTCCTTGCTCTCTAAACAGTGTTCGTATTCGTTCTGCTAGTGTTGTGTCTTCATATAAAATTTTTTCGATAGTTTCTCTTAATCTGGCCGCTTGAGATCGTATTTGTTCTTGGTAAGTAGACACCACTTTTAGTATTGCCGATTTTGTATTTTAAGTTCTTTTATTTTTTGGTTTATTTCTTCTTTAACCTCACGCCCTAAGTTGGCGTCATCAGCCTCAGCGAGTTTTTCTTCTTCTCTTTTTATATGCTCATCTATTTCATCCACTTTTGCTAAATAATTTGTTAATTTGTCTCTGGTGGCTCTCAAAGAATGACTAATGGCCACTAGGCCTTGCTTGGGTATCGGCGGGTCGTGTATAGTTTTTAATGCTGTTTCTTCTGATAAACTGGTTTCTTCGCTTCTATTGCATTTATTATTTTGTCTGCTGTCGGACTTAAATCTTTAAGTTCCATGTTTTGTATTTGGCTATCTGTTGGGAGATCTAGTAGTGTGTTTTGAAGTTTAGAAACTGCCTCCGCCCTTAATTTCGGTTTAACAAGGCCAAGGCGATTTCGCTCGCCCACTTTAAGTCTTTGTTTAATTGTACTTATGCTTACAAACTTTGATGGGTCTCGTTTATCTGTAAGCGGAACACGTTGTCCTTGATCGTTGTTCACAATACAAATGACCGCCTTTTACTTCAAAATCATCAGAGCTATAAATTCGGGAGGTTCTAGGCCTAAACTTTGGTAAAATGATCTGACCTTAGGTTCTGTTAATTCATGCCACATTGAGGCCATTGAGCGATGTTCTGTTAATTCACGCCGCATTGAGACCATTGAGCGACGCTGCATCAAAGGAGCCGTTTCACTCATGTCGCTCCAGGATAAAAAACATCATAATCTTCTTCACCTTCAATTCTGCCATGTTTTTAATAATTAACTTTTTATTTTGTTTTAAAAAAATGTCGCAAACATATCCCCCGTGGGATTGCCGGGGTGTGCCCATGGAGGTGGCACTGCTAGAATTCAGCGTCCCTGCCAGTCACCAGGCATGTCGTAAGAGGCGACTAAGGTGACACTGGTCCTCCAGGTTGGGGGTTGGGCATAGGGCTAACAACCCTGTCCCTTAAAAAATGATTGTTACAGAAACCAATACCAGAGCATCCGACACGGATGGACGGCAATGAAGCACACCAGGAACTGGACTGATGACGGACGTCAGCCAAACCCGAGAGGGAGCTGGCGCCCCGATGGTGGATTTACTGAAGCCGAAACAGAGATGAGGGTGGGGTGCTGGAACGTCCAGACCTTGTACCAGACTGGCAAGATGCCCAACTAGTCAAAGAGTTTGACAACTACAGCCTGGACATCTTGGGAGTCAGCGAGGTCAGATGGACCGGCACAGGAAAGAGGAGACTGGCGTCAGGACATACCATTGTCTTCTCTGAAGATCAGATAACCAACACTCTGAGGGAGTAGCACTTCTCCTCAACAGAAAAACAGAAAAGCATTACTAGAATGGAAACCATTTGGACCAAGACTTTTGAAGGCAAGATTCACTCCAAATACACCAAGCTGACAGTTCTAGTTTGCTACGCACCAACCGAAGATGCAGATATAGAAGCCAAGGATGCATTTTACGATCAGCTCCAAGCAGCAGCGGAGAATATTTGCGCCCATGACATGGTACTGATCCTTGGCGATTTGAATGCAAAGATGGGCAGTGATAACACCGGGAGGGAGCATGTTATGGGCAAACATGGAATTGGTACCATCAACGATAATGGAGAAAGACTAGCAGACTTCTGTGAAGAGAACAACCTGTTGATTGGAGGCACCCTTTTTCAACACAGAGATGTTCACAAAACAACTTGGACATCACCAGACGGGACCACCAAAAACCAGATAGATCACATCATAGTCAATCGGAGATGGAGGAGCTCCCTTCAAGATGTC
This sequence comes from Conus ventricosus, assembly GCA_018398815.1. Lineage (NCBI taxonomy): Eukaryota > Metazoa > Mollusca > Gastropoda > Neogastropoda > Conidae > Conus > Conus ventricosus. The sequence continues at coordinate 98,442,234 of CM031606.1, forward strand.
AGGGCCTACAGAGGAGCAGATGTTGCCAGTGACCACACCCTTGTGTTGGCCACCGTTTCCCTGAAACTACGCCGAACACGAGGAAGACAGGCACGTCAGCAGAGAATAGACTCTGACAGACTGAATGAGACGCTCACCAAACAAGCTTTTGCTGTGGAAATAAAGAACAGATTCCGGGCGCTAGGGAACAACAAGAGTTAACAATAGACAGCTCAACCAGGCCTTGCAGGAAGCGGGAGAAAAGGTACTAGGCTTCCGCCGAAAGAAGAAGGAAGAGTGGATAAAGAAAGGAACCTGGGAAAAGATAGATGAAAGAAAGCGACAAAGCAGAAGATCAACAACACCAGATCAGAACGCTTGAAAGAGCAGCACAGAAGAAGATATACAGAAATAAATAAAGAGGTAAAGAAGATGACAAGAGCTGACAAGAAGGACTACATCGAGAAACTGGCAGATGAGGCAGAGGAAGCAGCTGGTAGAAATGATCTAAAAACGCTGTACAAGATAAACAAGCAGCTAAACAATGGTTCCAAACAATGATGTACCAGTAAAGGACAAGAATGGAAGGTCGTTGAGGGAGAGGCAGAAAAACTACAGCGCTGGAAGAACATTTCGAGTCAGTTCTGAACAGACCAGACCCCCCTCAGCTAGCAGATATCCAACCGGCAGGGATAGACCTGGACATCTGCATCGATCCACCGAGCCTAGAAGAAGTGATAGCAGCAATCAAAAACCATGAAGAACGGAAAAGCACCAGGGGCAGATGGGGTAACAGCAGACATGTTGAAAGCAGATATTAATGTGACAGCCCCTATTCTGACGGAGATCTTCAGACAGGTTTGGAACGGGCCAGACCCCTGAAGCGTGGAAAACTGGTCTTATCTTCAAGTTGCCCAAAAAGGGAGATCTTGGAGACTGCAACAACTGGAGGGGCATAACACTTCTTTCTCTCACTAGCAAGGTATTTAGCAAGGTTGTGATGTCAAGGCTGACAGAAACCCTTGAGAGGAACCTCCGTCCACAACAAGCAGCTTTCGCCTGGACGATCCTGCTCAGATCATATCTTCACTCTGCGCCAGGTTCTGGAACAGAGCAATGAGTGGAACACGCCTTTGTACATCAACTTCATTGACCTGGAGAAGGCATTTGACAGCATCCACCGAGAGTCCTTATGGAAAATCCTGAGACACTACGGAATCCCTGCAAACTTGTCCGGTCATTGAAATGCTGTACGGTGACTTCAGTTCGCGGGTGATCTGCAACACAGAGCTCACAGACGCCTTCAGTGTCAGCACGGGAGTGAAACAGGGCTGCATCCTATCGCCTTTCCTCTTCATCCTGGCATGGACTGGATTATGAAAAACGCCCCAGACAGGAGAGGAGGGGAATCAGATGGACCACGACAATGGTAACAACAACAACACTGGAAGACTTGGACTTTGCTGACGACATTGCCCTGATGTCACATCGCTACCAAGACATACAGGAGAAAACAGATGCCATGGCAACAACAGCTGGAAACCTTGGCTTGAAGGTCAACACCAAGAAGACAAAGAGCATGAGAAAGAATGCCAGAGTCCAAGACAACATCAAACTGAACGGAGACGAAATTGAGGAAGTTAGCGACTTCACCTATCTTGGATCCAAGATGTCTAATACAGGGATGGGGAGGTGGAGATCCGGGCTCGACTTGCAAAAGCCCGCCAGCCTTTGCCTCACTCAGGAGCACATGGAAGGCAGGGAATATCCGCCTGAAGACCAAGTTAAGAATCTTCAAATCAAATGTAATAAGCACCCTTCTTTATGGATCAGAATCATGGAAGATGACCAAAAACCATCAGCAACAAACTAGATGTCTTCCAAAACAGATGCCTCAGACGCATTCTACGCATCTATTGGCCGATAAACCATCACCAATGAAGAACTCCACCAAAGGGCAGAAACTGAACCCATCTCAACGCAAGTCAAACGAAGGCGTTGGCGATGGATAGGCCATGTGCTCCGCCAGCAGACAACAGCCATTTCCAGAATCGCCCTACGATGGACTCCTGATGGCCGAAGAAGAAGAGGACGCCCCAAAGAAACTTGGGAGAACAGTAGAGAGGGAGATGAAGGAAAATGGTTGGACATGGGGCCGTCTGGAACGTATTTCAGCCGACCGACATCAGTGGCGGGCTCTGGTCGAGGCCTTATGTGCTACCAGCACAAAGAGGACTAGATAGATAGATAGATAGAAGACTGAAAGAGCCCTTTGGCGTGAAGGGAAATAAACGGAATATTATTGTTCCAAATAATCCATCTACTATTGATGCAGATACAAATCTTACTGTCAAATTTCCAGACCTAGGAGCAGATGAAGTGATCGTGCCAGGCTCTGCGCGACTTACTTTCAAATAGAACTCGATTCAACAGATGCAAACAGGACAGTTGTGCAGAATTTGGGACGGGCAATCGTTAAGAAAATTTCTATAAAACTTGAGGGGCAAGAAATATTTTCTTTACACAATGCAGACATATTTTTAACCTATTCTGATCTATGGCTAGCCGAGAATGAAAGGAATGATCTGCGTTTCAAGGAATCGAAAATAATGAAGCACTAAAAACAAGAATAGGCGCCGAAGATGCTAAAGACGGCAAAAAGTATGTAGCTGTAAGTTATGCGTATGGAAATCGCTTTTCCATCCCCTTGGATTTTGAGTTGTTAAGTACGCATGCGCCATACTTTCAAGGGGCATTAAAAGACAGATGTCATATGAACTAACTTTTAATGAATACAAACGTGTTATCAAATCTACAGACACCGAAGCAAAGTACAGCATTTCTGACATCTCGCTAGAGTTTGACATTGTTAACAACCCTCACTTAGCAAGGCTGATTGAGCAACAATATCAGTCAAAATTAGCAATATATTACGAAAGAGTGATTCACCATTCTACACATCCTAAAAGCAGGGCAGACGCTATATGGAATTTTAGTTTTAGCGTCTCAGCAAGATCGCTTAAAGGTATTTTATTGCTGTGCGAAGATGAGAAACCATTTAAAAGACAAACTGAAAAGTTTCTTAATCTTAAAATAACGAAAGTGCAATGTACAATTGAGGGTAGTCCTAACCAAATCTACGCTAGCGGGCTTAAACCTTATCAGCATTTTGATGAAATAAGAAAATTTTTCGGAGGCGGGAGGCATAGAAGTCCAACAGTAGACCTTGTCTCTAAAGACCTCCATCTTCACAGTGTTAGACTCGATGATTATTTAACAACGAAATACGGTTTATGGATTGACCTAAGGGCAACAGAGGATAATCAGTTACATGGAAGTGGGAGAACTGTTAGAGACGTAATAAACATTCAAATTGACAAAGAAAAAGATGACGATAAACCGCTTAATGTATATTTGTTTTTAATATATGATGCGCAGCTGAATATTCAAGATAACAGATTAAAAAGATATACATTACTAAATTATTTTTATTTTAAAAAAAGCATGTCTGTTCACGTTTATCCAAAAGCACCTACAGCGCCAGAGTCACCAAAGAAGGGATAGTAGAAACCCCTAACATAAAAGCCTTCAGATTAACAAACATTACACAAATGCAACAAAAACTAGACAAGACCTTTCAAAATACAGCAAAACCAAACGAAGGTATTCTGCTGCCTGTAATGCTGTTACATATGTTAATACTGGAGCATCAACTCTAAGTGCTCTATCGGCAGGAACAAGTGTTTGGTCTCTTAGCAACAGGTGTAGGTGCACCCGCAGCTTAACCTCAAGGCGGTTTGTCTTTAGCTCTCGGTGTGTGTTCATTAGCTGTAAGTGCTGCTGGCAAAAAATTAAAAACTAAACTCCAAAAGCACACAGCTATGGTTCAACTAATAACAGCTAAACTTAGTTCGTCAAACTGACAATAAATAAAGCGCTAGTTGACTCAAACATCACGGATGAAGAATTTAAGTCGTTTACAGGCCGATTTTGATGACTATAAAAGACAAAAGTTTGATCTTCAAAAAAAGGCAAGGGCAAGTTTTTTCTCAAACAGCCAGACACCGAGCAGATAAAAAAGGAATGTTAAAAAAAGTAAACGAGGACAATTAAACTCTGTTCTAAACAGCTCACATTAACAACAACAAAGGGCGTTTATACTTATGTTTATGAGTCTAAGCACAAAAAGACCGTTGATATTGATTCTGATTAATTATCTTTTTAATTAAATAAATATTTTGAGTTAGAAAAGAAACTCAGCATGGTAAGATATATGAAGGTCCAGACGAATTGTTTGAAGGAATGCTTAAGGGAGCGTTTGTCAAAAGCTTTAAAAAGTATTGATCTAGAAGTCATTGATCCAACAAACGTACAGGCAAGCGTTGTTCATGCTATTTCTCAAGTTCCAGGTAAACTAACAAAGACCCGCCGTTAAAGTAATGTTAGCTGTTTTAATCGACTATATAACAAAAAATGAAGAAAATCTAGAAGTCTGGGTCTCAACTAAACAACAGGTTATTCTTTTCATAATGACTTAACACCTGTTGGGCAGACAAACCCTGTTTTACACAGTATGAGGGTGGCCGCTGAAGAAGCCAAAAGAAGGCTCGGGTTTGGTCAGAGGGCGAAGTCTTAGAGATTAGATTAAAACAGGCTAAGTATGCGCCGATTGTAGGCAAGGCTTACATTCCGCTGCCCCAAGCATTAGTCGCAAAAAGAGCAGTTTCTAAACATAAAGAATTCAGAAAACAAATGTTTTATGTGGGTGTTCTTGCAAGGCTGCATTACTTCCGCAAAACGCAGAGAGAGTATCTAAACTATGAACCTATAAAATCAATGATTTTAACTTTAGTGGAATATCCTTTCCTGTTAGTGTAGACCAAAATTGATCAGTTTGAAGAACAAAACAAACCAATAACTGTTAATGTATACGCATGGTCTGAGGAAACAAATTTGGTGCCTATTAGAGTGTCTAAAGAGGGGCCCAACAATAGGCGATTAGCAAAAGTCTTTGTGGACTTACTCCTAATGTTTTCGCCAACAGGGTTGCCGCATTAACACATTGATACGCACAATGAAGTAGTTTATTAGCGCATACTTCAAAGCAAAAAAATAAACAAAAAATTCTGTAGAAATGTTTAACAAGAATTCCATCTGTTCCGGCCCCCGCTTGAACAAAACAAAACATTGTAAAAGTTCTGTAGACTGTAATACAGAACTAATTACACCCCCACCCGGATCTAAAGTTAGTTTTAAGAACTGGAAACGGCTGCAAAAAATCCATACGTAGTTTACGCAGACTTCGAGTCGCTTATTGTCCCCTATGAAGGGCCAACCCCACAGAAACTTCCAAAAACAGTCTTAATGAGTAATCATCAGATTTTTCATTTGCCTTCATTATTGTCAGGTCGGATGGGCTCATTCAACGCCAGAATTATATAGAGGGCCTGATGCTGCAAGTTTCTTCTTAAAACGCATGCAGCAAGTGCGTAATGCCTGTTCTAATAATCTGAATTTATCTGAAATCATGATGACCCCTGAAGATCAACAAAAGTATGACTCAGCCACAAAAATTGTTGGATTTTCGGTTTAGAACTAATGTCTAACAGTGAAGACGCCAATCCGACAGTAAGAGACCATGTCACGTTAGCGGAAAGTTCAGAGGAGCGCGCACAAATAATTTCAATCTTCAACTAAAGTTTGATCCTTTGACATGGAAGCTGCCCATCTTCTTTCATAACTTGCGAGGTTAAAACTCTCATCTTATAATGAAAGCAGTAGACGACGCCTTCAGGATAACATGCATTGCACAGTCATCCCGAAAAGTACATGTGTTTCACTTTAAATAACATGTCTTTTTATGACTCTATGCAGCACATGATGGGATCATTAGAGTCACTGGCTTTTGTCCTTAAAGTCCTGCCCAATAACGGAAGATATTTTGACCCAACATTGTTAGAAAGGGGGTTTACCCTTACGAATACATGAGCAGTTGGGAAAGGTTTTTATGAAGACTCCTTCCTCCTAAAGGGGCGTTCTTTTCTTGTCTTAGAGGAAAGGACTCAGTGATTTGTTACCAGCATGCTCAAGATGCGTGGCAGAAGTTAGATTGTAAAACGATGGAGACTATCAAAGATGCATACTTGTGGCCCATGTATGTTTGTTGGGGGACGTCTTTGAAAATTACAGAAAGACCTGCATGAAACATTATAGCCTGGATCCTGCGCATTACATTTCTGCGCCCGGGATGAGTTGGGATGCTTTCTTAAAGTTTACTGGAGTACAGATTGATTTATTGTCAGATTTACCAATGATTCAATGATTGAAACGGATTGCGTGGAGGAATTAGTATGGCGTCGCATCATTACTGTAAAGCAAACAACAAATATTTGGGACGACAAATGATCCAAGTAAAAGGTCTAACTATCTCATGTATTTAGATGCAAACAATCTGTAGGGTTTGGGGCTATGGCGCAATCATTTCCCACTTCGCAACTTTGAAATGTACAAAGGGTATTAAAAACATTCAAGAATTTGTAGAACAACTGCATACTCTTACAGCTGATCGTAAAAGGGGTCTTATTCTAGAAGTTGACTTAGAATATCCTCATGAACTCCATGACCTGCAAAAAGACTACCCATTAGCAGCAGAAAGTCTAAAGATGAATCCAAGAGAGCCGCCAAAAACTTGTCCCTAATCTTCGGGGAAAAAAAAATTATGTCTGTCATTACAGACTCTTCTACAATTTTATTTAAGACATGTTTGAAGTTGACAGCAGTTCATCGTGTAATTGCTTTTGATCAAGAACAGTTCATGAAACCATACATCATGAAAACACTGATCTTAGAACTAAATCCGCAGATGCTTCAGAAAAAGACTTTTTCAGCTGATGAACAACAGCTGTTCGGAAAGACTATGGAAAATCCACACAAGCGTAAAGATTTCAGATTGGTCACCAAAGAGAACGAAGCAATTAAGCTGACTTTCAAAACCTAATTATCAGGACTTTAGAAGATTTCATGATCAGTTTTTTGGGCATAATGATGAAGAAAAAAAAAGTCAAATTGGACAAACCGAATTATTGGGTTGACTGTTTTAGAATTATAAAAGCTTTTGATTTTAGAATTCTTTATGACTACTTTAAAAAACCCTCGATCCAGAGTCCAAGTGCTTTAACACAGATACAGATAGTTTTGTTATAGATATCCCTACTGAAGACATCAAATAAAGACATGGAATTAGAAGTAGCTAAAGGGCATGGGGGGTGGTATGATACATCTGATTACCCTAAAGATTCATCTTTACATTCACCCGTTAATAAGAAGGTTTTAGAAAGTGAAAGGGTGAATTGTCTGGAGGGGATTAAGGAGTTTATTGGTTTAAGGTCGAAAAAAAAAACAGTATTTCGAGCCCGAGAAAACCAATTTGAAAGCAAAAGGAATATCTCGCATGTTGTGCAGTCAAACATATCACATAACAACTACAAAGAAGCATTGTTTGACAATAAGACTTTTCATCATGACAATGTAAAACTACGATCTAAATCACAATGAGATCAGCACAACTGTTGTAACAAAAAAAGTCATTAGACAGAACAAAAACTAAAAGAGTATTGTTAATCCAGATTTTTCATATGCAATCGGGCACTGGAGAACCGCATAATTATATTTTCTTCTTCACCCTCGGGGATATATTTTTCCTTAAATTTACTAGAAAACAAACAATCATCTTCCAATTCATCCAAATTTTTCTCATGTTTCTTGACGTGCTCGAACTTTTTTTATTATTTCAAGATATTCTTTTCCCCCTTTTTTATAGTCAAAATTTGGATTTTGGGCTGTAAGTGATCTGGATGCAGTGCCATGTGCCGATGAATCCTCGTAATTGCTTCTTTAACAGCAGAATACGTATCATTTGATTCCGTATTTAATTCCTTAATAGCGAACACGCATCAATGATTCTCGTATTTAAATTTTAAGTTCCCTTTATCATTCTTGTTTCGTTTTGTGCTTCCTTCTGAGCTTCCATTTTAGACTCAAATATATTTATGTAAATTAAAAATTAATTAAGCAACTGAACTGTGTTGGTGGATTATCTGCAGTTCTTCCTTCACAAAAGATCTTTGAAGGAGTGGTTTGTTTTTTGTTCAGTTTCTCGTAAATAATACACGGGGGGATTCATTTTTACAATTCTTTTTATTTCATATGATCAACACTCCAAAAATGGATCTGTTGCCCTGATGTGAGTGTCCCCTTTTGCTTCCCCTGGTAAATAAAGGTACCTTACTTTTAAAACCCAAAAGGTAATAGTTGCCAGATGAACTGGAGTCTTCAGCAACAACATTTATGTTTTTCTTTTGATTGCTTTTTACTGGTTTTAAACCCTTTAAATTCTTCATTATTCATTTCGCGCAAAACTGAGGGCAGTCTTCTAAACCATCTGTGTTGCAAGAATTGTCAATCAGCTCTCTGTGATACTGGTAGGAAAAAAAATCTTTTCAGATAACTGTTTGTTAAAGTTTTTCAACTAAAGCCTGTGATCTGTGAACTCCTGGAATGCCTCTTTTAATGGTAACTCTATGTTTTAACAATAATTGATTCACTCGGCCTTTAAATTCTTTTCCATCATCGACTTGAATCATGCGAGGATAAGTTAGGGGGCCCCGTTGATATATCAGTTGTATGGCAACAGCAACAGCAGAAGCACTCTTTTGTGTTAATGGTTCTGCATCTTTGTATCTTGAAGCTATGTCAATGACTGTGAGTGCGTACTTAAATCTTTTTCGCCTAATCGTATCATGGGGTAAATATAGAAGGTCCATTTGATGGTGTCGTTCGGTGTTGTGTTCACAAAATGTGGTCTCTGTATTCGTCTAGGTGCAGGTAGATAAATTTGCCAAATCGCTTGTTTAGATAACCATTCCTTTGCTGTTTGTTCGCTGACTCCCGCTGCTTGGCTTAGCTTTTTTATTGCCGTGATTCCTTCCAATATCCTTTTGGCGAATAATAGATTTTGTTCATTTTTATTCAGCCAATATTATGTGCAACAAAATACACGACGGTCATGCCAAATACAATAAACACGATTTCTTGCATCTTTTGTTTTTCTGATGGCTGATAAAAGTCACTAAATTTTGGTGGGGGCAATGTCTCGATTGGTTTGCCTGTTACAAGATAATATTCTTTTATTGCCTGGTCAACATCTTTAAATGTGTAAGCTGCATGTCCCTGTTTTTTCAGTTTGTTATTAATAAAATCTAACTGCTCAATTCTCTGCTTTTCATAGTTATCTTGTGCGGCTGCTAGTTGCTCCACAGCTTTGTTATGTCTTTTTCTCTCGCCCTCATCCCGCAGTTTACTAAATGCGTAATTACTTCCGCTAAAAGCATGCGCATTAACCACAGGCGCCGCCTATCATCATTACGAGTGAAGCCATTTTTTATAAATGTATTTTTTTAATTTTTACATATTGATACTGTCAGGAATTATTCCTTGCTTAACTAGAAAATCTTTCGTAGCGAATGAAGCTGTTATAACAGCAATCAGCTTTGCTGAATCCTCAAAGCCTAGTTTGCCAAGATCAGCCGGTTTTATTTTAACAGCTTTTACCAAGCATTGTGTATCCTACACTTAGACCACCAATAACAGCAGAATGGTATACAAGGTTGGTAACAGTTTTTTCGGTGCTCATTTAAAAAAATAAAATAATTATAATTAATAAAAAACATGAACAGCGATGATCTACTACAGCTACAGGCAGCCTAAACCTTCCTGAACTTATGATTACAAATGACCTGGTTGATGAGCAAGCTATTATGCCCAAAAAGGAAAGACTGTATTCTTTGGCAGCATGCGGAAAAACAGAACAATTCCTCGGCAATGAATTCAGCATAGAACAGATTCAACAATGTCGCTACAAGACATTGTAAAGTATCATAACAGGTATGAAGCGCAACTGGGATCAAGAATGGTAAAAAGTGTAGGGCAAACGGTTCTTAGTTTGTACACTAAACTAGTAAGTAAATTTGCGCCTATTGATTCTGAACAAGACTTTATGTATGATTTAACGCAGGATCCAGTTTTAACAAAGTCATTCGGGTCTCTAGGATGTGATCTATATTACAGATTTGGAACATTATTGTCGCCGCTAATCATCGGATTAATTACTTTTAATCATATAGATTTTATTTCCCTAAAAAATGACCGAGCCAGAAAAACAGCAGAATCAGAAAACATTGAATCAGGTGGAGAAAGTGACCAGTAAAAATCCTGGGCGTATTAAAGCAGGAAAACAATTAGCAGAGTGGAAACAAACAAAGAAAATTAATGTTACAATCACAAAATATAGCTCATAATGAAAAAGTGCCAAAGCCGCAGCCAGTTGTTTCAATGCCAGATATAAAAACGCCAGAACAAGTTGATTCGAGGCCTACAACAACAGGTTGCCTACACCGCCAAAGTCTCATATTTTCTTAAAGCAATTGTCATTTTTGGCGGCATTGCTGTTGGGGGCGGTTATTACGGTTATAAAATATATACACAAAGACAGCGAAAACTAAAGCAGTCCAAACAATCTCAACCACTAAATACAAAATCCGAACACAACAGCATGCCAGAAGCGCCAACAACAAAAGATCATTTTGATCCATTTAAAATGGAAAAATACTTTAAGAACTTAATAAATAAATTATAAGTTGACTTGAATAAGAACTTGGTTGTACTTAGAGGGTGACTTAGTTATGAACTTGGGATGACTTAAGTTAAGAACTTATTAAGAACTTGAGGCGACTTAATTAAGAACTTAATTAACAACTTAGAAGTGACTTAAGGCGACTTGATTAAAAAACTTGTGGTGACTGATTAAAAACTTAATTAAAGAACTTGTGGTGACTTGTTTAATACTTAACTAAGAACTTGAGGTGCCTTAATTAAAAACTTAGAACGACTTGATAGCGACTTGAATAAGAACCTATGGCGACTTGATGAAACGTAAAATAAAAACACAATCCATTGTTACATTCTTTTTCCTTGGGAGACAACTCCTCTTCTCTTATTCTAATGGGTTCCTCAAGAGCAGCTTAAAAAATTCTCACTTCCTATTTCTAGACTATCTAGAAAAGTGCAGGAAAAGAACACTTACCTAAACTTTAGTGCACTTGTAGGCGTCTGTTGGACAGCTCAGGCTTTGCTAAACAAGACTGTTACATACTGTGTAATATAGGTTAGTTTTTACCTCGTTAATGCGCATGCCCCGTGGACTTAATTACACTGGGCGTGCGCGCACAATGAGCGAGCAGCCAACTGGAGGCGAAGAAGGCGTAAGGCCCTAGCATTTAAGTGATCGGGTTTTGGCTAATGACGGGTCTATAGCTCCGCTGCTGCCTCGTGTCTGTCTGTCTGTTATGCTAAGTTTTGTAAACTTATAAAAATATAATGCAGTTAGAAACTAGCTAGAATAAGTGTGTGGATTTTATGTCAAAAATATAACTCAGTTTTAAAAGACTTATGCGCGAAAATGATGTTATTGAAAATGGTCAGGAAAAACATAGGATTAAGCAAAAACTAAAATCTAAAAAGTTTAGTAAATTAGTATTGAAAACGGATAATCCTACACAGTAAAGCATGTTTGTAGGGTTTACTAGTTAGAGAACTATAAAACACGGGTTCAAGGTCAGCCGCTCGAAACCGGTTAAAACCGGTTGAGAGCGGGTGAGCTTGAACCCGTGTTTTATAGTTCTCTCGTTGTTAGATTTTTTAATTGAATGTTGGCTATCATTCTTTTCATTTTGTCCTCAAACGGTTTCATTTCGTCTATGGGTGGTGGTGATCGCCATGATTTGAAGTCATAGGTGTTTTTGTCCTTTTTTTGCATTTGGATTCAGAAAAAAGAACGCTTTCCATCTCATATTGTGTATGAACTTTTCAGTTTGTTCTATTATTTTTTTTTAGGTAGGATTCTGGATTGAAAATGGTATGTTTTTTGTTGACTGTCTAAAATTGATTTCTTCCATTTTAAAATCTTTTAGGTCACAGCGCTCAACGTGAGGAGCGATTAAGATCAATGTGATTAAAATTCCTAAAATGATTTTCAGAGTGCTCAACCCCTTGGGGAGCAACATTTGTTAAAATCAGGTTTTTAAAAAATCATCTACAAATTTGTTTCAAGCTGTTCGCTGTCGTCAGGATGATTTTGGTTTGCCCACTGCCGGTGTTATATAGCGTGTGGGCTCCAGTTTGCGGTTGTTTGCACGTGCGGGTTGGCTGCACGGGTTTTTTGAGGTTTTCAGGTTTTTGCTTTGGGTGTATTCACTAACAACGATTTCCATTTATGCCTGCAGTTGTTTACTATTTCTGTTTTGGTGTTTAGAGTTGCTAAGTGTGGTTTACACAGTATTAACCATTTTTCAGTTAAACATAGGTGCACCTTTTTGAAATGTTGCTGTATGATGATGCTCTTTTTATGATTTTCCAGGATATATTGTAGTTTGTTTTTGCGTCTTTAAGTTTCCAGATATATTTACTCAGTTCTGTTTGGTTTTTATATTTTTCTTTATTAAATGACTGTTTGTGGTTTGCATATCTGGTTTTGAAGTGGTTTTCAGTGATCCCTATGTATGTTTCCTTTTCATTTTCTGATGTCACTGTGGCTTGGTATACAATGTTGTTGTAAAGGCATTTATTGCTTAGGGGCACTGCTCTTTTTTGATGCAATTGCAAGATTTCCTTTCTTCACCCTTCTTTGCTGTGTTGGTTTTCATTTTGTTAGATGCGTCAATTAAATTTTTGAGGTTGGGCATACATGAATATGATAGTTTCACGGTGTTTTTGTTGAATATTTTATGTAGTTTGTGTTCTTTTGGGAACGAAGTTTTTAAAATTTTAAAGAATTCTTTCCCTATGCTTGTTTTGAGTTTCCCTTCGTATGGTGGGTTATACCTTTTGATTTTTTTTTTCTTTTTTTTCTTTTTTCTTTTTGTGTTTTGTCGGGGTTTATGTAGTTTGTAGCTGTCCCATTTTTTTACAGTTTTCGGGGTATTAACTGCTCATTGTTGAATACTCTTTCTTGATGAAAAGGTTTTGATACCCTTTTTGTTTTGCCTTGGAAATGGCTTTTAATACAAATGGGGGGTGGTTGTTTTTGATGTTTACATAATAGGGTGTCTTTGGGGCTTTGGGGTTATCCCTGGCCCCAACTAACGGCCAAAACGTGAGACAGAAGTCTGTGGAATGAGGCGCTTTGGTGCCTGATACGAACTTACATTTAAAGATTTATAACAGGCAAGACAGCCGGGGGATACCCCGGGCTTTCCGGGGCACTTGAATTTTATAATATATATATATAATATAATATATATAAAAAATAAAATATATTATATATATATAATATATATATATATATATTGTTTAGCCTATGGTAAAACAAACTAGTTGTTTTCTTAATCTTTTACTTCCTAAAAGCCAAAACGGGTTTTGACCATTTGAGCTTTGGTACTTTTTTAAAACAAACATTTACCTGTTAAAATATATATTTTATTTTTAATATATATATAATAAAATATATAATATATATATATATAAATATATATTAGAACAAACTTTCTATTTCCTATTTCATATACTATAACCTTAAGGGGATACAACTGTAATTTGAAGTCTGGGAAATTTCCCCTTTCCCAGTCTGGAAAAAATTGTCATTTTTAGTTTGCACACAAGAGTTTTAATGTAAGACACACTAAAAATTTTTTCATTAAAGGGACATATTTAGCGATAGGGGACATATACCACTTCAGTTGGGACAAAAGCGGTTTAAGGGGTTTTCCCAAAGGGAAACCACCAGTGCCGCAATTTCGGACGAAAAAAGTTTCAAAATGTGATACAGAGACACCCCCAAATTAGCAACATAGAGTTTATGTGAGCACGTCAGCATAAGAATTTGGGGCCACTTTTGACTTCCATCGATTTGGGCCACATTTATTTCCCCTAAAAATTGGGGGCCACATTTGACTTCCCCATCAAATTGGGCCACATTTGACTTCCCATGTGGGATGCACAATTTTAAAACTACTTGGGCTATTTAGTTAAAAGTGAGACACTTAAAATTTTCAGTCAAAAAACCACGGGCGTTCCATGTACAACAAACTAAGCACTTCCCAAACAGGGCCAAACTTAGTGATGTTTTGTATGGACGACATTCTTTTTTTAAATTTTGACATATCATGACAAGCGTTTCTTTTTTGAATCACATTATTCTTTGACGGGGTGAACATCCTTGTGCGCATTTCTGGCCTGGATCCAACCAGTGCTTTGAGCCAAATACACGAATTGTCACCCAGTGGCAACACATCATTGTTCTGTCCAATTCGCACTCTCTTTTCCAGTTTGGGGTATTTACAAATGTGTTAACACCGTTTTTATGCATAATGCATGCAAAACTCTCCACCTTTCTTTCCTGTAACACAAAACAAGATCCCAACACATATAAACTTTCACTCAAAAAAAAACTTCTCGTTTTTTCCCTTTATCATACCCCAAAATAGAATAAAATAAAATAATAAAATAATAAAAAAATAATAATAATAATGATGATACAAAAAGATGAGAATACATGATAAAAATTTATATGAAAAAAATTTTAAAAAAAAAATGAGATTACTACTAAATAATGTTAGTAAATAGTAATAATAATAAAAAATAATAATTAATAATAAAAAATAAAAATAAAAAACAGTTATAAGAAGAAGAAGAAGAAGAAAAAATGATATGATAAAGATGATGATGATGTGATGATGATGGATGATGATGATATGAGAAATGACAAAATAAAATAATAAAAATAATAATAATAAAATAATAATAATAAAATAAAATAATAAAATTAATAATAAAATAATAATAATAAAAAAAAAATCATGAAAAAGAAAAATACTAAAAAGAACAAGAGGGCTTTGTGTTATGCGAGCTGCACACCCATCTTCGAAAAACGAAACCCATGTCAAAATTTAAACACAAAAACCACACACACACAACACACACACACACAACACCACACACAAAACACAACACAACAACACACACACACCCAAACCACACACACACACACAAGGAAAAAAAAAAAAAAGAAAAAAAAAAAGATCGGGGGTCAATTTTTTTTGGGGGGGGGGGGGGTTGGGGTGGGGAATGGGGGAGTCAGAAAAAGGGAAACTGACCATCACTTTGATTCATTTTTCACAACAGGGGTTTTTTCTCGCTGTGCTAAAACGGACTTGTCACAGTGGTGTTTTCTTATGTGTCAAACTGAGACTTGTCAACGTGGGTGTTTTTGCGTGCTAAAAATGAGTTTGCAACGGGGTTTTCTCGCTTGCTCAAACTGAACTTGAAAAACAGGGGTTTGTTTTCTGTGTAAAACTGAGACTTTTTAACAGGGGTGTTTTCTTGCGTCTCAAATGAGACTTGTAAACATGGTGTTTCTTGCTGGCTCAAACGGAATTTGTCAACAGTGGGGGGTTCTTGCTGGCTAAAACTGAGACTTGTAAAATGTGCATCAAAATATTCAATGATATTTCCCCGGAGCAATTTTCATTCAGACAGTAAAACTTTTCAGTTTACATAGGTACAAAACTTTTAAAAAGCTGCTTTAACCCTTTATTGTCCACTGTCCCATTTTTGGGACGCAACAGTTTCAGATGTTTATCTGAAGTCAACAATTTCCGTATATGTTGGGGGTTTCGGGTCACTGCGTGTCATGTTTTGTGTTGTCAGGAACATCATTTCCATGCACATTTTTCTGTGAGTGTCCCCTTTCATCAGCTGTGGGAGCTCCCATTTCCACAAAATTTGGTTCCAACACATCAAAATACGAGGGGGGAAAAAGGAAGGATTCATTTCTTTCAGCCCCCTTTTATATATGACGATAAAATAGACAGGGGAGTTAATTGCAATCAAAGGGGGAAAAAATTGTAGGTCAAGTGATTATTTCGAAACTTGCAAAGCTGAATTAGAATTGCTATTTTAGGGATTTTTGTTTGAACAAGTGTACAAACCCAGTAAAATGTCGACAGTGGGGTGGAGATATTTAAAAACGCTTGCGGGGGGGTTGCGCATGTATGGTAAGATTGCGGGTGGAAATAAAAAAAAAAATCACGGGTTTTATACTAAATGAAAATATAAAAAAAAGGGTTTGGGGAAAAAAATGTGGCACAGTTTCCTAGGCTAAAGTTAAGCATAAAAACAAAAAACAGACTGTTTACAAAAGAAAGAAAGGAATACTCGATATAAAAAAAAGAAGAAGAAAAAAGCAGAGGAAAAAATAAACGAATTAAAAAAGTCATTTAATGCCCCCGGAAGTTTTTGGGTAAAAGGGAAAAGGCTATAAATATAAAAAAGAAATATTAATGAATAAACAGTCAACAGTGTCACCACTTTAGGGTTTTTTTCTTTTCTAACTTTTGACAGTTTGACATAACACATGGAGCCAGGTGAGTTTTTTGAGGAGGATACTGAACCGCTGTTTGATATCCAAAACCACCAAACAGGAATTGTAAAGGGTATCTTTTACAGGGAAAGTGGAAAACGCGCGGGGATAATAAAATTGTCATGAAATGTTTAAACAGGATCCCTTTGATGATTTTTTTGTAACTTTGTTTGATTCTTTTTTTTGAAAAAGAGACATTTCCAAAGAATGGTAAAATCAATCATTGGTTTTTTTAAATAAGGGGGAAAACCCCCAAAACAATCCAGAAAATTATTGAGGAATACCTCAAAAAGTAAACCCTTTTTAGAACAAAAGTTAAACGTCTGGTCGAAATTGGAGCAAAAATTTTTGAAAAAAGGGCGGGCTTTGAAGAAATTACTTACTTTCGATCACATGTTTTCATTGTACACGATTGTCCAAATTGTCTTCTTCAAAACCAAAAAACTTTCTTGCTTTTGTAGACTTCAAGAAAGCCTTTGATTTTTTTAAAACCGAAATTCTTTGGGGGAGCGTTTTACGGAACGAAAATTGAGGGAAAAGTGCAAAGCTCCAAAGGAAGAGGTTTCAGTCCCAGTTGTGTTCCCCATAAGGGTACTCTCAAAAATGCGAGCTGCCCTCGAGGTTTAAAACAAGGATGTTTGCAGCCCCCAGCTTTTTTCCCCTTTTTTTTAATCAACGAGTTAGCAATAGAACCTAACGAAATGGGCAAACATGAATGAATTGACCTAAAACGCTGTCAGTTTTTCCCCTAATGCTATTCGCGAGAGGGTTTCCCATTCCCCCCTTTTCTCTCTCTCTCTCTTCTCTCTTTCTCTCTCTCCCCCTCTCTCCTCTTCCCCCTTTTCTCTCCCTTTCTCTCTCCCTCTCTCTCTCTCCCCCTCTCTCTCTTCTCTCTCTCCCCTCTTCTCTCTCTCTCTCTCTTGCATGCGTGCATCCTTGCATACACGATGTGCTCTTGCTCCCGGGCGTGCATGCAAGCGCTTGTGTGGGGTTTTGGTGTGTGTGTGTGGTTGGGGTGTGTGTTTGTGGTGGTGGTGTTTTTGTGTGTGGGGGTTGTTGTGTGTTGTGTGTGTGTGGTTTGTGTGGTGTGTGTGTGTCTGTGTGTGTGTTGTTGTTGTTTTGGGGTGTGTGTGTGTGTGTTCTTCTTCATTTTAACGTCCTTCCAAAAAAGTGATATCAGACGATGTGTTAAATATGGGAATGGCGTATTAACTCTGGTTGTTTCTTGAAAATGTGTTGTAGAATAAAAATTTTTTAGATTGATTTGAGACGGAGAGGGCCCAGTACAGGACAAAGTGTGGTGTAAGGTATGGTGTGTGAGTGTGTGTGGTGTGTTTGGTGTGGTGTGTGTGGGTTGTGGTGTGTGTGTGGTTTGGGGGTGGTGGATGTGTCGTGTGTGTGCTGCCTGTGTGGGTTGTGGGGGTGTGTGGGTTGGTGTGGGTGTGGTGTGTGTGGTGTGGGGTGGTGTGTTGTGTGTGTGTGTTGTGTATTTGTGTGTTTGTGTGTGTGTGTGAGGGGTGTGTGTTGGTGTGGGGTGTGTGTGTGGTGTTGTGTGTGGTGGGTGTGTGGGGTGGTGTGTGTGGGGCAGTGCGCGCGCGCTTGTATGAAAATGTGTCTTTTTCGGGAATTGGGCAAATACCTTCAAATAATGAAACATACAGCAAGGTACTTAAAATATGCAAGTAATTAAAATCTAATATTAAAAGGGATAAAACTCAAAGGAAAATGCCCATGGCTGTGTAAAAACATTTACAAACTAAAGAAAAAAAGCGTAGCTTAAAATTTGGGCACAGATGGGGACTTGCCGTCAGAAAACTACAAACCCCCGATTCGATATAATTCCCTTCTTTGGGAAAATTGTTTAAAATGCCCTACTCCGAGTGTTTTTCCACACTCACTAAGTTTTTACAAAACTTTTACGAAGGGAATTTAACCGCATTCTGTGCAGTAAACTTCAAATCTCCTAACAGAAAAGAAAAGATGATTGTTTTGACGGGGCTTTCGAGTTTTTTTTGCCCCCAATTTAACACAACTCGAAATACGAGTATCTGAGTTCATTTAAAAGTTTTTGAAGCTTTCATCTAAGTTTTTTTAGAAAAAAATTTTGCTTCTTTTAAGTCCAAGGAATATTAAGGGGAATTGAACCCTCAACTTTTCGAGCGCCTTTCTTGCACCTGATCGACTCTCTCTTTGTGAAATGCCACAATGGAGGGGCCCCAGAAAAAACAACTGATTGCCTTTATCAAAAAAATTGTTACAGATTTATTTCTGTTATTATCCCCAAAAACGGTTTTTTAAATTTGAAGCCGTTTGCTTCAAGAGCAGATTGAATCAACCATACTTACGGACGACATTTTAGAGGGAAAAAAAAGTTTTAATTTTAAAGGGGACTTTAGGGGGGGGTAACTCGGCACTAAAAAACGAAAAAGTGCCCTAGATGGTACTTTTTTCTCCCTTTAATCAGGTAAAAAAAAAGCTGCCCGTCCTATTTGTCTTCTAGCACTGAGCCGTCTTAAAAATTTTTTAAGTGGTTTTGTATGAATTCCAAAAATGAAAGTATACGAAATTTTTAGTATTGGGAATCTTTTTTTGAATATCTAACGACGTATCAAAGCGGCTTTCGTTTTTTCCCCATTTTGGACTGGGAAAAGGAGGTTTTTTAAAAAGCGATTTCATTTCTTTTTTTTGTGGAATCTCGATAGGGGTGAGAAGTATACATAGATTGTTTTTTGTGATTGATTTTCTACTCGTTTCCAAAATCTTTTAAAATTTTTAAAATTTTTTTGCCAAAATTTTTCTGTGAAAAACTCTTCAAAACGAATTTTTGACGCAGCTACTTTTCGAACCTCGCTGAGAGGTACCACTCCAATCTATTGGTTCCAAAGGGGGTGTTTTGGGGGGAACCCCAAGAGGAGTTTTTAAGCGAAAACAATGCTCTGCAATTTTTTCAACAATTTTGGTGCGCTGAAAATACCCTAGCATGGGAAAACCTAGACGCACAAAACTTGATAGAGTATTAAATCAAGATTTTGGGCCCCATGGTTCTTTTTTAAATTTAAAAAGTTAAATTTTTTCCGTTTTTTATTTAATATGGGGTCAAATGCTTTTCCAGCAGTTTAAAGTTAAGATTTTAACCTAGGAATTTGACAATTTTAACATTTTTTTTTTAATGCCATCAAAGTAAAAAACGGGGAGCTTTTGGGGTCATACCCGAATTGAAAGTTTATATGCGTTTTTTTAAATAAAAGTGCAAGCCCTTTTTTGTAAAAAACATTTATTTTATCGGTTCTCGCTGGTAAAAAGCTTTTAGATTTTCAGCGCCCTCGAAGAGGTATTTTTTTCCAGGGTTATCCACATGGGCAATATCCGGCAAATTGAGCAACTCGGCCTTTCGATAAGTTTTTTGGTAATCTGCATTAAATATTGAATAAATAGGAATATTTACTGAACCTTGTGGCAGCCCCTTTGCAATGTTCTCGGATTTGAATAAGTATGCTTTCTTTTTTTGAATTGATCTTTTTTTTCTAAAAATTCTTGAACAAATTATACATTTACCTTTAAAATTTCAACATTTTTTAAATTTTGTATAAATTTAACTATGCCATACTTAATCTAAGCTTTTTTACGTCAACAAATGACTATTTGTTCTTTCGTCTGAAATTGTTGTTTCCCCTTGGTTTTTAGTTGCTAGGTGTTCTATTGTGGATCTGCCATTTTAAAAATCCAGCTTGGTTAATCGGTTTTACACAAAGTTACAGCAATAAATAATTTTTTGTAGATTCGTTCCATTTAAATTTTCAGGGTTTGGGGTGTTTAAGGCAAAATTTGGGCGGGAACTGTTTAATCAGCGCGAGGGTTTTCCCCTGTTTAAAAATAGGAACATAATGAAGTTTTCCCTAATGAGGTAAAATTTTTCCCCTCTTTTTCCCAATTTTTGAAGAAAATAATGGAGAAAGCACAGCGTTTGCTGGTTTGGGGGCGTACTTTCATTCGAAATACCCTCTAGGCCGACTGAAATTTCTTGCTGCCCAATTTTGGGATTTTTGAATTCTTGTAGTGTAAAAAAGAGGTTTAGGTGTGGTTATTCTCAGGGTCTTTACTACTTATATAATGTTTTCCTCTTTTTCCCCAATGACTAAAATTTTTTCTGAAAACTAATTTCTCGTTTTTGGCAAACATGTCAACAAAAGCTTAGATTTATCAGTATTGAAGGGAAATTAGACTACCCATTTGGGTAGAGTATTGTGGAAGTTTAATTCCATTTTTCATTGTTTTAATTTTTTCATATTTTTTCTGTCTTTGAAAAGATACCTCATTTTTGCAAAAAAAGCCAATTGTCGTTTGCCTGCATGATTTTATTCAAATTTTTTTTTGCTTTCTTTTTCTCAAAGATTTTTTAGCGCCCCTTTTTTCGTTTTATCTTTTAACTTTAAATTTTTTCCTTTTTTGCCTCCTCACAAGCCCATTCCCCCCAGACATTGCCCAAAGGTTTTTTAGAAAAAACCCCAGATTTTATCCTTGGAAAGATTGATTTTCGGGAGACAGCAAAAAGTTTTTAAAAGATAATGCTTGTGTGGGGTGTGTGTGTGTGTGGTGTGTGTGGTGGTTTTGTGTGTGTGGTTGTGGTGTGTGTGTGTTGTGTGTGTGCACGCGCATGCGTGCGGCGTGCGTGTGTGCGGGGGGCGGGCGCCGCGCACGTGTTGTGTGTGGTTGTTGGTTGGTGTGGTGTGGTGTGTGTGTGTGTGTTGTGTTTGGGTTTGGTAAAAAAAAACATAGAAGGATGACAGAGGGGGACAACATGAAGTCCCTTTGGGGACACAAGCCACGTGCCCTACAACCAAATCTGCTTTCCTTGGTCAAGGGTTGTTTGTGCACACTGAACCCTTCGTAGGGACACACTGCCGAACCTGAACCGTGCAAACCCTGGGGATGACAAGTCACCACGAGTTGGGGAAATGTTGGAGATGGGCGAACCAGCGAACCACACGACCCTAGGGGCCCATTTATGGACAATGACATTTGCTGGCCTGTCAAGGGGAGCCCGACGACAACAGCCAACCCACGGCACAGTGGCCCCCGGGGGGGAAAGAGGCAGACGAGGGGGAAAATGGGGGTCATATCTGGGAGCAAACAGACCGCCGGGAAACCTTATGCCCTAGAAAATGGCACCAGATGGGAGGTTGTCGGTGGTCATTGCGTTTATGAGCAAGACAAATTAAAACAGAAAGAAAAAAAATTTTAATGTACCACTTTCTTTTTGGGGCCAGTTCACTCAGTTTTGCCCTTTATTAATTGTATATTTATTTCAATTACTTTCTTTTATTTCATTTTCATACCCTTTTACCTTTTTTTATTTTTTTGTTCCAAGATGTCTGAGGGAACACTTGGTGCTAACACCCCATTTTTTCCCGGCGTTTTTGGAAGAAATTTCCCCCAGCGAAACCCGTAAACAAGAAAAAATATTTTCTAAAGATCAAAATTTGGGACCAAAAATTCAAGGGAAATTCCCCAAGTGGTTAAATCTAATGTCACTTTCGAAGATGTGTTGTGTTTTTAAAACCCATTGACCAAACCTTCTAATACAGAAGAGGGAATTTAAATGAATTTATAAGGCAAGAAAATGGACAATCACAATTGATACAGCGATTTGTTTTTAGATATAAAAAAGCAATAGGAATAAAAGAATCGTTTTGCAGGTTTCTTTTTTTGACCTTTTGGGGTTTTTTTTCCAGCAGGGCGTTTTCAAATGTTGCAGTTAAAAAAATTAATATCAAGTATTTGACATTGTTTTTGAGACGATGTGTTGTAAGTTTAAAGCTTTATGTTGATTATTTAAAATAGCCAAAAGACAGAGTGAGATAATGAGATAGACTTTTTTATTAAAATCATCCCCGTGACATCCGATCCTTGATTCCACATATCGGGGTGGAAAAGAGATGAACAGGGAAATGTTTTTGCATAGAAAAGGTGCCCTTGACATAGACAACCTTTTAGGACAAGATAAACACACATCAGTTCATCATCTGGTTGTGGACACTGGCCCCACCATCACACAGGGGAACCGTGGAGCGGTTTTAGATGCCCGACACTTAACAACCCCTACATTGAATTTGACAGTCCCCGTTGCCTCTCCATGAAAACGTCAAGAACCATTGCATAGAGTGAGACAGGGAAACAGTACACCATCCGAGTACAGCGATGATGAGTGTCAGGACAAGGTTTTCAGGTCCATCCCCGTGTGTAAAGTAACCCGACCCTCCAATCAATTAAATGCTGCTCACTTCCCTCTCTAACTGAATGCAGATTACACGGAGTCCTAACTTGTTTCTGCAACCGATCTCTCAAATCACCCACAACGAGTGTCATTACAACGCTGACGTGAACACACACGACCTTAAACACCCAAAGCCCCCACAAAAAGGGAATGACAAAATGACCATAAATATTGTTGGACAGTCCGTCGACTCCACACTAAAGTGTAATGCAGTAAGGTGACGTCACATTACAATTTAAAAAAAGACAGCCACAAACCATCCTCTCAGCAAGGACAAAATCTCTCTGCTCAGCACGGGATTTGAAATGCCGACTTTGAGGGGGAAAAGGGGTTTCCACATGACGCCAGGTCACAGTGCATGAAAGTATGGGGTTAGCCTGGCTGGACAAAACAACAACCCCTGCCTTTTTGGGGGTGAAAAAGGACGGGGGGGGACTGTGACTGGGGGGCCCTACCTTGGGAAACCACCGAGGTTTTCAGTTTAGTCCACATAGCACGCCCAGAAACTTATTTTGCCCCTTTTAACTACCTTTTCCCCCAAACCAATTTCGGGCGAAAGTGACCTAGAAGCGGGATAATACGTTTTTTGACAAGTAAGACTTTAATAACCAAAAAAAAACGATTATTTACAAACAAAAACTGGTAGGGGTTTCTGTTTTCATACTAATTTACTAAACTTTCGAGAGTAGGTAGGGAAATAGCCAACTGAACACGCCCCCTAAGTAAAGTAGGGAAAAGCAGTTGTGGTGAAACCCCCCATAACCGGGGGTGCCCAGGCTATCCATTTTACCCGGGATGTAAAAAACAGCGTGGGGAAGCCCTCAAAACCCGTTAATTAAGTTGCCCCCCCAAACGACAACAGACAGACCCCACAAGGGGAGAGCAGAAAAGAGGGCCATGCCCCCCCCCCCAAAAGGACAACCCTTAAAACCCAAAGAAAAACCCGTACTCCCACGCAACAAACAACCACCCACCACACCCCCCCCAAAACCACATTTAAAAAAAAACCCCCGGAAAATAATAACCCCCCCCCACAGGGGGGGCTCCCCTTTTTACTTCTTTAAAACCCCCAAAATCAAAACGCCCCCCCCCCCCCCCCCCCCGCCCGCTTTCCATGGTAGCTACCCACGCCAGTGGCGTGCTTCCCCGGGAATGCGGGGTTGAAAGGCCCCCAAATTTTTTTGCTGCATTCACAAACTCCTTGCTGGGTTTTTTTTAAAAACCGGTTTTTTGAAAACAGAAGGTTTTCTTGGTTTTGGGGGTGTTAAGAAAATGGCAAAAAACAGCCTTTTTTTAAAGGTTTCTACATGAAAAGGAAAACCCACAAAAAAAATTCCCGCGTTTATTTTTGGAAAAAAAGCCTTTTAAAAAAAGGGTTTTTCTTTAAGGGGTTTGGTATTTATTTTAAAAAGTTTCCTAAGAAAAATGGTTCCTTTTTAAAGTTTAGGGGGAAAAGACATTTTTTGGAAGTGATTTTTTAAGTGTTATACTTTTCTAATTTAAAAGATTTTTGTTGAAAGAAAAAGGACGAAAGCAAACAAACAAAAGGGTTAGGAGACAGAAACCTTTAAAAAATTTGGGGTTCATTTCTTAAAGCAAATAACACCCGGGTTATCTATGCATTGGCCCCAATAAAAGCTTTTTAAGAAAAAAATTAGTGTTTTCCCCAGTTCAAGGGTTTAAAAAAAAAGGGCAAGCCCGGAAAGATTGGAAAACCTCCACCCCAACCCAAGGGTTCATCGCCTTTAAAGGTCCCCCCCAAGGGGAAGGTGCGTTTCGGTTTTTTTCAAAACAAGATTATTTTTGAACCGTCCTCAGGAGGGTTGGGTTTGTTTAGACTCTTTAAACATGGGCCCTTTAAAACCATGAGGAAACTCTAAGCTTTTTGAAGCTCCCCAAGCTGGTTTGAATTTGCTGCCTTTACAAAGCCTTGAGAAAAAGGGGGCCACGCCCTTCAACCCCCCTTCAACTTTTTTTTTCCTTGGGCGGGCCCCGTTCTTTTTCAAGCGTTTTTAAAATCAACTTTTTTAAAAAACCCCGGTCGTTTTAATTCTTCATTTTTCGGGAAGACCTTTATTTTAGGTTACCCCCAAAAACCCTTTTTAAAATTCCTTTTAAAATGGGCGGTGTTGATTTTTTGGGTTTTTTTTTTTAATGATAAACTATTATATTTTAAACTTTTGTTTTTAATTAAAGGGGGCCCAACCCAAGCGCACTCCCCCCCCCCCCAAAAAAAGTCCCCCCCGGGGACCCCCACCCCCCAAACCCCGTCCCCCCCCCCCCCCCGCACGGTCCCCCCCCCCACCCCCCGAAGTCTACCCCCCCCCTGTGTAAAACAACCTTTTTAAATGCCCCGTTCTTAATTTAATTTTTTAAAAGACCCCAGCCTTTGTTTTAAAAGGGTTACCAACCTAAAATTCTTATCAAAAACTCTAAGTTTTGTGCGATGTCTCCCTTTGTTGTTTTTTGTTTTCTTAATTACAAAAAAAATAAACTTGTTTTTATTTTAAATAAAAGGTTGACACACCCCTCAAAAAACCTCCGGAGGGTCTTCCAACCCCCCCCCCACAAAAAATTAAGAAGGGCCACCGGGCCCCCATTGCAAACGGGCCCCCAAAGGGCCCCTTTTTAAACCCCCTTTTTTTAAAACCAACAATTTAAAAAATTTTGCCCCATTTTTTAAAAAATTAAAAAAATTTTTTAAAATTACCCCCAATTTAAAAGTTTTTTATTGGGGTTTTCGGCATTTTGGGGCCTTTTTGATTTAGCGGGGGAGATTGTTTGGTCTTTTTTGCCCCTTTTTTTATTTTTTAAAATTACCCCCCCCAAAAAAAACACCAAAAAGTTTTTTTTCTTAAAAGAAATTTGGGGGCCCTTTTTCACAAAAGCTCAAAAAACATGTTTTTGGGGGATGTTTTTTTCAGGTATCAACGGGGAATAATTTTAAATTTTGTTTTTTTGATTTTTTGGAAACCCCCCGTTTTTTGGGTTAGGGGAAATTTTTTTATAAAACCCCGGTTTTTTTTTGCTTTATTTATAACGATATTTTTTTTCTTTTAATTTAAAATTTTAAATGTTTTAAAATTTTAAAAATTTTAAAAAAATAAAAAAATTTAAAGTTTTTAAAGGGTTTTGGGGATTGTTTCTTCTGGGAAAAAGCGGTTAGATGTTTGGGCTTTTTTTTTAAAAGCGTGTTTTTTTATTTTAATTTTGAATTGGGGGGAAAATAAAAAATTTTGTTTTTTAATAAACAAGGAAAAATTTTTTTTTAAATATTTTAAAGGGTTTTAATGGTTTTTCCCTTGGAGGTTTTTTTTTTATAATTTTAATAAAATCGAAAAAATTTTTTGTTAAACCCAATTTTTTGGGGAAAAGAGGTTTTTAAGGGGGTTTTAAAAAAGGTTTTTCTATTTTTGGTTGGTTATTTCTTTTTTCCCGAAAGTTTTTTGGGGTTTTTGGATTTTTAGGTTTTTTTTTAAAAAAAAAAAAAAAAATCAAAAAAATTAACCCTTGATTTTGGGGGGGGTAAATTTCCAAAATTTTGATATAAAACGGTGGGAAATGACGGGAAAAAACTAACCTTGGGGTTTTTTTACAAGATTTTTGAAAAAAGAAAAATTCGAAGTTTTAAAATTAAAAAAAAAAATCTTTTTTAAAAATTTTCCAAATAAAAAACCCCGGGGGGAAAAAAAGTTATTTCAAAAACGGGGGGCCAAGGGAAAAAAACCAAAAAGGGGAATTGTTTGGGGAACGTTTGTTTTAATGCCCAAAAAGGGAAAAACAGCTTCTTTTTAAAAATGGGGATCAAGCAATAAAAAATTACCCGTAAACAGGAAAACACCCGAAATTTTTAAAAAAATTTGGAAATTTTTATTTTTTACCACAAAAAACAAAAAAAAAAATCCAAAGAACCCGGGGGTTTTTTTTCCCTTGGATAGGGTTGGGTTTTAAAAATTTTGGGTGGGGCCCCACAAAAATTGGGCCCCGGTTGCGGCGACATCTGTGAATCTGTTCAATTCAGTTCGAGGAACTTTTTGTTTTCCACATGCTGCAAGAATACAGCCCTCCTTTTGGGCATAATAGCTTGGTCATCAACTTGGTCATTCATAAGTTCAGGAAGGTTTAGGCTGCCTTGTAGCTGTAGGAGATCATCACTGTTCATGTTTTTTAATAATTATAATTATTTTATTTTATAAAAATGAGCACCGAAAAAACTGTTGCTAACCTTGTATACCATTCTGCTGTTATTGGAGGACTAAGTGTAGGATACTCAATGCTTGGTAAAAGCCTGTTAAAAATAAAACCGGCAGATCTTGGCAAACTAGACTTTGAGGATTCAGCAAAGCTAATTGCTATCATTGCAGCTTCGGTTGCTACGAAAGATTTTCTAGTCAAGCAAGGAATAATTCCAGACAGTATAAATATGTAAATAAAAAAAAATACATTTATAAAAAATGGCTTCACTCGCAATAATGATAGGCGGCGCTGTGGTGAATGCGCTTGCTTTTAGCGGAAGTAATTTTGCATTTAGTAAACTGCGGGATGACGGCGAGAGAAAAAGACATAACAAAGCTATGGAGGAACTAGCAGCTGCACAAGACGCCTATGAAAAGCAGAGACTTGAGCAGTTAGATTTTATTAATGACACACTGAAAAAACAGGGGCATGCAGCTTACATATTTAAAGATGTTGATCAAGCAATAAAACAATATTATCTAGTAACAGGCAAACCAGTCCAGACATTGCCCCCACCAAAATTCAGTGACTTTTATCAACCATCAGAAAAACAAAAGATGCAAGAAATCGGGTTTATTGTCGTTGGTATGACCGTTGTGTATTTTGTTGCACATAATATTGGCTGAATAAAAAATGAACAAAATCTATTATTCGCCCAAAGGATATTGGAAGGGCATCACAGCAATTAAAAAGCTAAGCCAAGCAGCTGGAGTCAGTGAACAAACAGCAAAAGAATGGTTATCTAAACAAGCGATTTGGCAAATTTATTTACCAGCGCCCAAACGAATACAGAGACCACACTTTGTGAACACAACTCCAAACGACACCCATCAAATGGATCTTCTATATTTACCCTCTGATAGGATTAGACGAAAAAGATTTAAGTACGCACTCACAGTCATTGACATGGCTTCAAGATACAAAGATGCGGAACCATTAACACAAAAGAGTGCTTCTGCTGTTGCTGTCGCTATACAACTGATATACCAACGAGGTCCTTTAACTTACCCTCGCATGATTCAAGTCGATGATGGGAAAGAATTTAAAGGCCAAGTGAATCAATTATTGTTGAAACATAGAGTTACCATTAAAAGAGGCATTCCGGGAGTTCACAGATCACAGGCTTTAGTTGAAAACTTTAACAAACAGTTAGCCGAAAGACTTTTCTCCTACCAGTATCACAGAGAGCTGATTGACAATTCTCGCAACACAGAATGGGTTAGAAGACTGCCCTCAGTTTTGCGCGCAATGAATAATGAAGAATTTAAAGGGCTAAAACCAGTACAAGCAATCAAAAGAAAAACAATAAATGCTGTTGAAGACTCCAGTACACCCAGCAAACTATTACCATTTGGTTTAAAAGTAAGGTACCTTTATTTACCGGGGGAAGCAGAAGGGGACACTCGCATCAGGGCAACAGATCCAGTTTGGAGTGTTGATCCATATGAAATAAAAAGAATTGTAAAGATGAATCCGCCGTGTATTATTTACGAGAAACTGGCACAACAAAACAACCAGCTCCTCAAAGATCTTTTGTGAAAGAAGAACTGCAGATAATCCACCGGACACAGTTCCGCTTTAATTAATTTACGTAAATATATTTGAGTTTAAAATGGAAGCTCAGAAGGAAGCGCAGAATGAAACAAGAATGGCAAAGGAAGAGACCTTGAAAATGATACGGGAATCATTTCATGCGTGTAATGCTATTAAGGAAACATTTTCGAGGATTAATCAATGCATGCTAAATCATCCAGATCACCTACAACTCAAACCCCCAAATTGGGAAAAAGAATATCTTGAAATAATAAAAAAAATTCGAACTCGTCAAGCAAACATGAGAAAAGATTTAAATGAATTGGATGAAGCTATGATTGATCTTATAATAAAAGTTGATGAAAAATATAAACCCCCCTGTTTATGCGGCCCTCCAGTGCCCAATTGCATATGAAAACTCTGGATTAACAAACACCCGTTTTGTGTTTGTTCTATCTAATGACTTCTTTGTTACAACAGTTGTGTTGATCTCATGTAGATTAGATCGCAGTTTTACGTTGTCATGATGAAAAGTCTTATTGCCAAACAATGCTTCTTTGTAGTTGTCATGTGATATGTTTGACTGCACAACGCTGCGAGATATTCCCTTTGCTTTCTTAATGATTTTCTCCTGGCTCGAAATACTGTACATTTTCGATCTTAACCCCACATACTCCTTGATCACCTTTCCAGATAATTCATCCTTCATCTTTCCTAAAACCTTCTTATTAACGGATGAATGCAAAGGCGAATCTTTAGGGTAATCAGATGTGTCGTACCCCCCCGCATGCCCTTTAGCTACTTCGGTTTCCATGTCTTTATAGATGTCTTCAGTAGGGATATCTATAACAAAACTATCTGTATCTGTGTAAAGTACTCTGGACTCTGGATACGAGGGTTTTTAAAGTAGTCATAAAGAAACTCTAACATCAAAGCTTTGATAATTCTAAAACAGTAAACCCAATAAATACAGGTTTGTCTAATTTGACTTTCTTTTTTTTCATCATTATCCCAAAAAGTGATCATGAATCTTTCTAAAGTCCTGATAATTTGGTTTTGAAGTCAGCTTAATTGCTTCGTTCTCTCTGGTGACCAATCTGACATCTTTGCGCTTGTGCGGATTCCCCATTAGTCTTTCCAAAACAGCTGTTGTTCATCAACTTGAAAAAGTCTTTTTCTGAAGCATCTGTGGATTTAGTTCTGAGATCAGTGTTCTTCATGATGTATGGTTTCATGAACTGTTCTTGATCAAAGCAATTATGCGATTGACAGCTGTTAACTTCAAACCGTGTCTTAAATAAATTGTAGAAGTCTGTAATGACAGACATAATTTTTTTTGCCCGAAGATTAGGCACAAGTTTAGGCGGCTCTCTTGGATCCATCTTTAGACTTTCTGCTGCTAATGGATAGTCATTATGCAGGTCATGGAGTTCATGAGGATATTCTAAGTCAACTTCTAGATGAAGCCGCGTGTTGATCAGGCGTCAAACTGCCCAACCACTTTAATCCCTTTTGAATATTATTCGTACCTGGTACATTTTAAAGTTGCGTAACGGAAGTGATTGCGCCATAGCCCAACCATACAGATTGTTTGCATCTAAATACTTTAAGATAGTTAGACTTTTTACTCGGATCATAATGATCCAAGTATTGTTGTTTGCTTTACAGTAATGATGCGACGCCATACTAATTCCTCCGCGCAATCCGTTTTCAATCATCTGAATCATTGGTAAATCCGACAATAAATCAACTGTACCCCAGAAAACTTTAAGAAGCATCCCGCTCATCCCGGGCGAGAAATGTAATGGCGGGATCCAGGCTATAATGTTTCATGCAGGTCTTTCTATAATTTTCAAAGACGTCCGCCAACAAACATACATCTGCCATTAAGTAGGAGTCATGATAGTCTCCCATCGTTTTACACTCTAACTTTTGCCACGCATCTGATGAGAGGCCTTAAACCACAAATCCAACAGTGAGTGGTTGGGGCATACTGTTGTTGGTCTTCAGGCGTCTCATGATTTCAGATAAATTCAGATTATTAGAACAATCATTACGCACTTGCTGCATGCGCTGTAAAATCTTCTACCCGCATCTGGCCCTCTATACAATTCTGGTTTCGAATGGGCCCCATCGACCTGACAATGATAAAGGAAAATGAACAAATCTGATGATTACTCACTGTTTTAGGAAGTCTCTGTGGCGTGGGCCTTCATAAGGAAAAATTAAGCGACTCGATCTGCGTAAACTACGTATGGGACTTGTTTGCAGCCTTTTCCCAGTTTTAAAAACTAACTAACTTTAGACCCGGGCGGGGCGTAGTTAGTTCTGTATTACAGTCAATGGACCAATACATGTTTCTTATGTTCACTCGCGGCTTGAACAGATGGCATTCTTGTTAAAACATTTTCTGCGGGAATTCTTGTTTATGGTAATGCTTTGAAGATCCCGCAATAATCTACTCATTGTGCGTATTAATGTGTAATGCGGTAGCCCCGCTGGTGAAACATCAGTAGTAAGTCAACATGATTTTTGTCTGGTTCGCCAATCGTTGGACTGTTCTTGGACATTTTTAATCGGTTGTAGTTTTTGTTTCCTCATCCCATGTGTAGACATTAACAGTTATTGGTTTGTTTTGCTCTTCAAACTGATCAATTTGGTCTACACTAACGGGAAAGGACACCCACAAAGTTAAGATCATTGATGTAGGGTGATATTTTGACACCCCTCTCTGCGTTTTTGCGGGCGTGATGCAGCCTTGCGGACACACCACATAAAACATTTGTTGTCTGTATTCCTTATTTTTAAAAACTGCTTTTTTTGGGCAACTAATGTGGAGGTAGTGGGAATGTAACCCCTGCCTACAATCGGCGCATACTTACCCCTGTTTTAATCTAATCTCTAAGACTTCGCCCTCTGACCAACCAGGCCTCTCATTTTAGCTTTTTCAGCGGCAGCGCCAAACTGTGTAAGCAGTTCGTTGCCCAACCCGGGTGTTAAGTCATTAGAGGAAAGAATAGTTGCTGTTTAGTTGAGACCCAGATTTCTAGATTTTCTTCATTTATTGTTACATAGTCGATTAAACAGCTAACATTACTTTAAACTGGCGGGTCTATGGTTAGTTTGCCTGGAACTTGAGAAATTAGCTGAACAACACTTGCCTGTACGTTTGTTGGGTCAATGACTTCTAAATCAATATCATTCAGTGCTCTTGATAAACGCTCTCTCTCAAGCATTCCTTCAAACAATTGTTTTTGTCCCTTTATATATCTTAGCCATGTTGAGTTTCTTTTCCCAACTCAAAAATATTTATTTAAATTAAAAAAAAAAAAAATTAATCAGAACCAATATCGACGGTCTTTTTTTTGTTTGGACTCATAAACTAAAGTATAAACACCCTTTGGCGTTGTTACTGTGAGTGTTTAGAAAAAGAGTTTAATGTTTCGTTTACTTTTTTTAAGCATCTTTTTTATCTGCTCGGCGTCTGGCTGTTTAGAAAAGTTGTCCTCGCCTTTCTTTGAAGATCAAACTTTTGTCTTTTGTAGTCATCAAAATCGGCCTGTAAACGATTTTAAAATTTTTCATCCCTGATGTTTGAGTCAACAAGCGCTTTATTTATTGTCAGTTTAAACGAACTAAGTTTAGCCGTTTTTAGTTGAACCATAGCTGTGTGCTTTTGGAGTTTAGTTTTTAATTTTTTGCCAGCCCCACTTACAGCTAATGAAAAACAGACCGGAGCTAAAGACAAACCTCCTAGAGGTAAAGCTGCGGGTGCGCCTATGCCCGTTGCTAAGAGACCAACACTCGTTCCTGCTGATAGGGCGCTTATAGCCGATGCTCCAGTATTGACATATGTAACAGCATTAAAGGCAGCAATACCTTCGTTTGGTTTTGCTGTATTTTGAAAGGTCCTGCTCTGTTTTTGTTGCATTTGCGTAATGTTTTTTAATCTGAAGGGTTTTACTTCAGGGGTTTCTATAACAGCAGAATTGCCCGTATCTCTTCTTTTGGCGGGCTGTAGGCACATTTGGATAATGCTTAACAGACATGCTTTTTATAAAATAAAAATAATTTAGTATTGTATATCTTTTAATCTGTTATTTTCATATTCAGCTGCGCATCATATATTAAAAACAAATGTACATTAAGCGGTTTATCGGCTTCTTCTTCTTTATCAATTTGAAAGTTTATTACGTCTCTCACAGTTCTCCCGTTCCATGTAACTGATTATCCCCCGTTGACCTTAGGTCAATCCTAAACCGTATTTTGTTGTTAAATAATCATCAAGTCTTACACTGTAAAGGTGTAGATCTTTAGACACAGTCAACTGTTGGATTTCTACACCTCCCACCCCCAAACAGTTTTCTTATTTCATCAAAATGCTGATAAGGTTTAAGCCCGCTAGCATGATTTGGTTAGGGCTGCCTCAATCGAAAATTGTACTTTCGTTATTTTTGGATTAAAAAAATTTTCACTTCCTTTTTGAATGGTTCTTCATCTTCACACAGCAATAAAATACCTTTAAGCGATCTTGCTGCGACGCTAAAACTAAAATTCCATATAGTGTCTGCCCTGCTTCTGGGATTAGTTGTATGATTTAATCACTCTTTCGTAAAATATTGCTAATCTTGACTGATATTGGGGGCTCAATCAGCCCTTTCTAAAATTTGAGTTGCTAACAACGTCAAACTCTAACGAGATGTCAGAAATGCTGTACTTTGCTTCGGGTCTGATGATTTGATAAACCCGTTGTATTCATTAAAAGTTAGTTCATATGACAATCTGTCTTTTAATGCTCCTTGAAAGTATGGTGCTGCGCTTTTAACAACTCAAAATCTAAGGGAATGGAAAAGCGATTTCCAAACGCAAATTTACAGCCACATACTTTTTGCCGTCTTTAGTATCTGCGGCACCTATTCTATGTTTTAGTGCTTCTTCATTTTCTATTCCTTGAAACGCAAAGTCAGCCCTTTCAGTCCCGGTTAGCCATAGATCAGAATAGGTTAAAAATATGTCTGCATTGTGTAAAGAAAATATTTCTTGCCCTCAAGTTTTATAGAAATTTTCTTAACGATTGCCCGCCCAGATTCTGTACAACTGTCCTGTTTGGGTCTGTTGTTGAAGCGAGCGCTATTTGAAAGTAAGCGCGCAGAGCCTGGCACAATCACGTCATTTGCTCCTAGGTCTGGAAATTTGACAGTAAGAATTTGATCTGCATCAATAGTAGATGGATTATTTGGAACAGTAATAGTCCGCTTAGTTCCCTTCACGCCCAAAGGGTTCTTTCAGTCTTCTATGCGGGTCAAGAATCGAGCCATGTGCTTGTGACATTTTTTTTTAATAACAAAATAAAAAAAATAATTAATTAATTATTTAAAACCATGGCAGGCATTGAAGATGCAGAAGATTATGATGTTTTTGATCTTGGAGACGACATGAGTGAAATGACTCCTTTGGTACAACATCGCTCGGGGTCTCTTTGCGGCGTGAATTAACAGAAAGTAAGGTCAGATCATTATACCAAGTTTAGGCCAAGAACCTCCCGAATTTATAGACCCTAATGATTTTGAAGTAAAAGATGACCATTTGTTTGTGAGGAGCGACCAAGGACAACTTGTTCAGCTTACATCTAAACCAGACTCATCAAAGTTTTTAAAAAAGAGTACAATTAGACAAAGGCTCAGTGTGAGCGATCAAAATCGCCTTGGCATTACTAAACCAAAATTAGATAGGGATGCAGTTGCTAAACTTCAAAACACACTGCAGGAACTCCCGACAGATAACCAAATGCAAAACATGGAACTTAAAGAATTAAATCAATCGGCAGACGGAATAATAAATGCAATAGAAGCAGAAACCAGTTTTTCAGAAGAAACAGCATTAAAGACTATACACGACTCGCGCTACCCATGCGAGAAATAGCGGCCCTTGATCATGCTTTTGAGAAGCATCAGAGGCGAATTAACAAACAATTTAGCAAAACTAGGTGAACTAGATGAGCATATAAAAGAGAAAAGAAAAACTCGTTGAGGCTGATGACGCAACTTAGGGCCTGATATTAAAGAAAGAATAAGACAAAGACTAAAAGATCTTGAACAAGAAGATCATGCAAGACTAGAAGCGCTAACTACTAACCGAGACCAATTACGAACTCAAGTGAATAGATAAGAGAAACTATCGAAAAATTTTATATGAAGACACGACCTAGCAAACGAATAAAAACACTGTTTAGAGAGCAAGGAGTCACATTAGCAAGCGTTATAACTGCCTTAGGATTTGCATAAGTACACTGGTGATGGCTATTACAGGCGGTGGTGGAGAGCAAAGTTCAGTGCCTCCGCCGCCATCGCCTCCATCTCCACCTGATAAATCATGGGTAAAAAACAGCTTGATCATCTTGCGAGTTTATTAAAAAAATTAGCCGGTAAAGCCGTGGACGCTTTACTGGCATATTAGGGGGCATTGTCAGCTGGCTTTTGTCTACTGCAAGCAAAGTAGTTGGCTTTATGGCCGAGCACTTATGGACATTAGTTCTTGTAATAGTTGGGTTACTATTTAGTAAGATAAAGACCAAGTAATCCTAGGCAGTTAATCCAAGAACAAGCGCTGTCTTTTCATATTCATGGTCATCGCGAACAGAGTCCGCGAGCTTTGCTGAGTCTTCAATGGCCTTTGGGCTTTGGGCCGCGGGGATTGGATGACTTATTCTTGGGGGGTCATCTTGTTTTTTTACTGCTTGCAATATTACTGGCTCAGAATTTATGTCGTTTTGTCCAACCTTCTGTTCATTTCCTGCAACAAGAATTTCATTGTTGTAGTTTATTATTGTTCCTATCTGGAGCCTAAGGTCAGAAGGCAGCATGTATAAACCAGTGCCAACAGCAAAGTCTACTTCGATCTTGCGTATTGTAAAACATTTTGGTACCTTTTAATACTTGAAGGCAATCAACAGTAGAATTAATGGCGTCCTCTAAATTTGCTAAGTATGTTTTTGTGCGTCAAAGCCAGTAGAAGGATCTGTTATGTTCGATCTTGTCTGTGCTTGTGAACCTAGCAAACACCAAACGTAAGTGCGACAGAGTTTATTCGTTCTATTCCTGCTTTGTTAGGCCCTTAGAAGTGTCTAAGATAAATGTTGTCCATGCTGTTTTATGCTCTTGCTCTATGGACCGAGGTGAACAGCTGTGCCCGAAGAGAAATGAGTAAGGAGGATTCCATCATACTTTACTTTCTGTGCACGCCCAATAATAAGGGGTGCCTAAGCCATGATTAAGATCAGACTTTTGTCTAAAGTCTGTCTTGGTGTTAATATTGAATTCGTTACAGATTCTTTCAAAGCCTTCATGTCTATTCGTTGCTAAATGGATTAAACGGTTTGTCATTTGGTAATGGTGCTTGCAGTTCAGTCAAAATACGTCTGAAGGTGTAATAGAAATGAAATCTATACACTGACCTAACCAAGGATCAGGATGATTTAAATGATCGGCATACGACACTCCACACCCAGTTGATGCACAAAACACAGCAAAGTTTAACTGGTTCTGATAAAACTGCATCGGATGACTAAACCACACTTTTGGGATGCGGTCGTTTTTAATAGGAGGGTTAAGATATCTGCTTAATGGAGTACTCACCTTTTTATGAAAAGAGGCAGTCTGGGTCACAGCAATGGTCAGGTATCAGTTGCTATATTTTTAAGATTGTAGTGCGGCCCAACAGAATATTTTGCGCAGTATATTTGAATGCACTCATTTTTTTTCGTTTAAAAAAGTTTGTAACAATACAACACAAGACCGTCTTCGTTTTTAGACATGTATTGAC
>CM031606.1:98478647-98492914 GCA_018398815.1 Conus ventricosus
TCCAGCACCTTACAGCTAAAGAACACACACCGAGAGCTAAAGACAAACCGCCTTGAGGTTAAGCTGCGGGTGCACCTACACCTGTTGCTAAGAGACCAACACTGTCCTGCCGATAGAGCACTTAGAGTTGATGCTCCAGTATTAACATATGTAACAGCATTACAGGCAGCAGAATACCTTCGTTTGGTTTTGCTGTATTTTGAAAGGTCTTGCTCTAGTTTTTGTTGCATTTGTGTAATGTTTGTTAATCTGAAGGCTTTTATGTTAGGGGTTTCTACTATCCCTTCTTTTGGTGACTTGGCGCTGTAGGTGCTTTTGGATAAACGTGAACAGACATGCTTTTTTAAAATAAAAATAATTTAGTAATGTATATCTTTTAATCTGTTATCTTGAATATTCAGCTGCGCATCATATATTAAAAACAAATATACATTAAGCGGTTTATCGTCATCTTTTTCTTTGTCAATTTGATGTTTATTACGTCTCTAACAGTTCTCCCACTTCCATGTAACTGATTATCCTCTGTTGCCCTTAGGTCAATCCATAAACCGTATTTCGTTGTTAAATAATCATCGAGTCTAACACTGTGAAGATGGAGGTCTTTAGAGACAAGGTCTACTGTTGGACTTCTATGCCTCCCGCCTCCGAACAATTTTCTTATTTCATCAAAATGCTGATAAGGTTTAAGCCCGCTAGCGTAGATTTGGTTAGGACTACCCTCAATTGTACATTGCACTTTCGTTATTTTAAGATTAAGAAACTTTTCAGTTTGTCTTTTAAATGGTTCTTCATCTTCGCACAGCAATAAAATACCTTTAAGCGATCTTGCTGAGACGCTAAAACTAAAATTCCATATAGCGTCTGCCCTGCTTTTAGGATGTGTAGAATGGTGAATCACTCTTTCGTAATATATTGCTAATTTTGACTGATATTGTTGCTCAATCAGCCTTGCTAAGTGAGGGTTGTTAACAATGTCAAACTCTAGCGAGATGTCAGAAATGCTGTACTTTGCTTCGGTGTCTG
This sequence comes from Conus ventricosus, assembly GCA_018398815.1. Classification (NCBI taxonomy): domain Eukaryota; kingdom Metazoa; phylum Mollusca; class Gastropoda; order Neogastropoda; family Conidae; genus Conus; species Conus ventricosus. The sequence continues at coordinate 98,479,671 of CM031606.1, forward strand.
TAGATTTGATAACACGTTTGTATTCATTAAAAGTTAGTTCATATGACAATCTGTCTTTTAATGCCCCTTGAAAGTATGGCGCATGCGTACTTAACAACTCAAAATCCAAGGGGATGGAAAAGCGATTTCCATACGCATAACTTACGCTACATACTTTTGCCGTCTTTAGCATCTTCGGCGCCTATTCTATGTTTTAGTGCTTCATTATTTTCGATTCCTTGAAACGCAAGATCATTCCTTTCATTCTCGGCTAGCCATAGATCAGAATAGGTTAAAAATATGTCTGCATTGTGTAAAGAAAATATTTCTTGCCCCTCAAGTTTTATAGAAATTTTCTTAACGATTGCCCGTCCCAAATTCTGCACAACTGTCCTGTTTGCATCTGTTGAATCGAGTTCTATTTTGAAAGTAAGTCGCGCAGAGCCTGGCACGATCACTTCATCTGCTCCTAGGTCTGGAAATTTGACAGTAAGAATTTGATCTGCATCAATAGTAGATGGATTATTTGGAACAATAATATTCCGTTTATTTCCCTTCACGCCAAAGGGCTCTTTCAGTCTTTTATCTATCTATCTATCTAGTCCTCTTTGTGCTGGTAGCACATAAGGCCTCGACCAGAGCCCGCCACTGATGTCGGTCGGCTGAAATACGTTCCAGACGGCCCCATGTCCAAACCATTTTCCTTCATCTCCCTCTCTACTGTTCTCCTCCAAGTTTCTTTGGGCGTCCTCTTCTTCTTCGGCCATCAGGAGTCCATCGTAGGGCGATTCTGGAAATGGCTGTTGTCTGCTGGCGGAGCACATGGCCTATCCATCGCCAACGCCTTCGTTTGACTTGCGTTGAGATGGTTCAGTTTCTGCCCTTGGTGGAGTTCTTCATTGGTGATGGTATTCGGCAATAGATGCGTAGAATGCGTCTGAGGCATCTGTTTTGGAAGACATCTAGTTTGTTGCTGATGGTTTTGGTCATCTTCCATGATTCTGATCCATAAAGAAGGGTGCTTATTACATTTGATTTGAAGATTCTTAACTTGGTCTTCAGGCGGATATCCCTGCCTTCCATGTGCTCCTGAGTGAGGCAAAGGCCTGGCTGGCTTTTGCAAGTCGAGCCCGGATCTCCACCTCCCCATCCCCTGTATTAGACATCTTGGATCCAAGATAGGTGAAGTCGCTAACTTCCTCAATTTCGTCTCCGTTCAGTTTGATGTTGTCTTGGACTCTGGCATTCATTCTCATGCTCTTTGTCTTCTTGGTGTTGACCTTCAAGCCAAGGTTTCCAGCTGTTGTTGCCATGGCATCTGTTTTCTCCTGTATGTCTTGGTAGCGATGTGACATCAGGGCAATGTCGTCAGCAAAGTCCAAGTCTTCCAGTGTTGTTGTTGTTACCATTGTCGTGGTCCATCTGATTCCCCTCCTCTCTCTGTCTGTGGCGTTTTTCATAATCCAGTCCATGGCCAGGATGAAGAGGAAAGGCGATAGATGCAGCCCTGTTTCACTCCCGTGCTGACACTGAAGGCGTCTGTGAGCTCTGTGTTGCAGATCACCCGCGAACTGAAGTCACCGTACAGCATTTCAATGACCCGGACAAGTTTTGCAGGGATTCCGTAGTGTCTCAGGATTTTCCATAAGGACTCTCGTGGATGCTGTCAAATGCCTTCTCCAGGTCAATGAAGTTGATGTACAAAGGCGTGTTCCACTCATTGCTCTGTTCCAGAACCTGGCGCAGAGTGAAGATATGATCTGAGCAGGATCGTCCAGGGCGAAAGCCTGCTTGTTGTGGACGGAGTTCCTCTCAAGGGTTTCTGTCAGCCTTGACATCACAACCTTGCTAAATACCTTGCTAGTGAGAGAAAGAAGTGTTATGCCCCTCCAGTTGTTGCAGTCTCCAAGATCTCCCTTTTTGGGCAACTTGAAGATAAGACCAGTTTTCCACGCTTCAGGGGTCTGGCCCGTTTCCCAAACCTGTCTGAAGATCTCCGTCAGAATAGGGCTGTCACATTAATATCTGCTTTCAACATGTCTGCTGTTACCCCATCTGCCCCTGGTGCTTTTTCCGTTCTTCATGGTTTTGATTGCTGCTATCACTTCTTCTAGGCTCGGTGGATCGATGCAGATGTCCAGGTCTATACCTGCCGGTTGGATATCTGCTAGCTGAGGGGGGTCTGGTCTGTTCAGAACTGACTCGAAATGTTCTTTCCAGCGCTGTAGTTTTTCTGCCTCTCCCTCAACGACCTTCCCATTCTTGTCCTTTACTGGTACATCATTGTTTTGGAACCCATTGTTTAGCTGCTTGTTTATCTTGTACAGCGTTTTTAGATCATTTCTACCAGCTGCTTCCTCTGCCTCATCTGCCAGTTTCTCGATGTAGTCCTTCTTGTCAGCTCTTGTCATCTTCTTTACCTCTTTATTTATTTCTGTATATCTTCTTCTGTGCTGCTCTTTCAAGCGTTCTGATCTGGTGTTGTGATCTTCTGCTTTGTCAGCTTTCTTTCATCTATCTTTTCCCAGGTTCCTTTCTTTATCCACTCTTCCTTCTTCTTTCGGCGGAAGCCTAGTACCTTTTCTCCCGCTTCCTGCAAGGCCTGGTTGAGCTGTCTATTGTTAACTCTTGTTGTTCCCCTAGCGCCCGGAATCTGTTCTTTATTTCCACAGCAAAAGCTTGTTTGGTGAGCGTCTCATTCAGTCTGTCAGAGTCTATTCTCTGCTGACGTGCCTGTCTTCCTCGTGTTCGGCGTAGTTTCAGGGAAACGGTGGCCAACACAAGGGTGTGGTCACTGGCAACATCTGCTCCTCTGTAGGCCCTGACATCTTGAAGGGAGCTCCTCCATCTCCGATTGACTATGATGTGATCTATCTGGTTTTTTGGTGGTCCCGTCTGGTGATGTCCAAGTTGTTTTGTGAACATCTCTGTGTTGAAAAAGGGTGCCTCCAATCAACAGGTTGTTCTCTTCACAGAAGTCTGCTAGTCTTTCTCCATTATCGTTGATGGTACCAATTCCATGTTTGCCCATAACATGCTCCCTCCCGGTGTTATCACTGCCCATCTTTGCATTCAAATCGCCAAGGATCAGTACCATGTCATGGGCGCAAATATTCTCCGCTGCGCTTGGAGCTGATCGTAAAATGCATCCTTGGCTTCTATATCTGCATCTTCGGTTGGTGCGTAGCAAACTAGAACTGTCAGCTTGGTGTATTTGGAGTGGAATCTTGCCTTCAAAAGTCTTGGTCCAAATGGTTTCCATTCTAGTAATGCTTTTTTCTGTTTTTCTGTTGAGGAGAAGTGCTACTCCCTCAGAGTGTTGGTTATCTGATCTTCCAGAGAAGACAATGGTATGTCCTGACGCCAGTCTCCTCTTTCCTGTGCCGGTCCATCTGACCTCGCTGACTCCCAAGATGTCCAGGCTGTAGTTGTCAAACTCTTTGACTAGTTGGGCATCTTGCCAGTCTGGTACAAGGTCTGGACGTTCCAGCACCCCACCCTCATCTTCTGTTTCGGCTTCAGTAAATCCACCATCGGGGCGCCAGCTCCCTCTCGGGTTTGGCTGACGTCCGTCATCAGTCCAGTTGCCTGGTGTGCTTCATTGCCGTCGCCATCCGTGTCGGATGCTCTGGTATTGGTTTCTGTAACAATCATTTTTTAAGGGACAGGGTTGTTAGCCCTATGCCCAACCCCCAACCTGGAGGACCAGTGTCACCTTAGTCGCCTCTTACGACATGCCTGGTGACTGGCAGGACGCTGAATTCTAGCAGTGCCACCTCCATAGGCACACCCCGGCAATCCCACGGGGATATGTTTGCGACATTTTTATAAAACAAAATAAAAAGTTAATTATTTAAAAACATGGCAGGAATTGAAGGTGAAGAAGATTATGATGTTTTTTATCCTGGAGACGACATGAGTGAAACGGCTCCTTTGATGCAGCGTCGCTCAATGGTCTCAATGCGGCGTGAATTAACAGAACATCGCTCAATGGCCTCAATGTGGCATGAATTAACAGAACCTAAGGTCAGATCATTTTACCAAAGTTTAGGCCTAGAACCTCCCGAATTTATAGCTCCTGATGATTTTGAAGTAAAAGGCGGTCATTTGTATGTGAACAACGATCAAGGACAACGTGTTCCGCTTACAGATAAACGAGACCCATCAAAGTTTGTAAGCATAAGTACAATTAAACAAAGACTTAAAGTGGGCGAGCGAAATCGCCTTGGCCTTGTTAAACCGAAATTAAGGGCGGAGGCAGTTTCTAAACTTCAAAACACACTACTAGATCTCCCAACAGATAGCCAAATACAAAACATGGAACTTAAAGATTTAAGTCCGACAGCAGACAAAATAATAAATGCAATAGAAGCAGAAACCAGTTTATCAGAAGAAACAGCATTAAAAACTATACACGACCCGCCGATACCCAAGCAAGGCCTAGTGGCCATTAGTCATTCTTTGAGAGCCACCAGAGACAAATTAACAAATTATTTAGCAAAAGTGGATGAAATAGATGAGCATATAAAAAGAGAAGAAGAAAAACTCGCTGAGGCTGATGACGCCAACTTAGGGCGTGAGGTTAAAGAAGAAATAAACCAAAAAATAAAAGAACTTAAAATACAAAAATCGGCAATACTAAAAGTGGTGTCTACTTACCAAGAACAAATACGATCTCAAGCGGCCAGATTAAGAGAAACTATCGAAAAAATTTTATATGAAGACACAACACTAGCAGAACGAATACGAACACTGTTTAGAGAGCAAGGAGTCACATTAGTAAGCGTTATAACGGCCTTAGGTTTTGCAATAAGTACACTGGTGATGGCTATTACAGGTGGTGGTGGTGCTGGGCTAGTGCCTCCGCCGCCATCGCCCCCATCCCCGCCTGATAAATCATGGGTAAAAAAACAGCTTGATCATCTTGCGGGTTTATTAAAAAAATTAGCCGGTAAAGCCGTGGATGCTTTACCAGGTATATTAGGGGGTGTTGTTAGCTGGCTTTTGTCTACTGCAGGCAAAGTAGTTGGCTTTATGGCCGAGCACTTATGGGCATTAGTTCTCTTAATAGTCGGGTTAATTTTTAGTAAAATATAGACCAAGTAATCCTAAGCAAGTTAATCCAATAACAAGCGCTGTCTTTTCATATTCATGGTCATTATTTTTTTGACTTCTTCAACGGTCTTTAGGCTTGGGCCCAGGGATTGGATGACTTACTTGGGGGATCTGTTTGTTTACTGCTTGTAATATTACTGCTCAGAATTATTTCGTTTTTCCGATTTTCCTGTTCATTCCCTGCCACAAGGATCATTGTTGTAGTTTTTATTGTTCCTATCGGAGTTGAGGTAGAAGGCAGCAGTTTTAAACCAGTGCAACAGCAAAGTCTACTTCGATCTTGGTTTTGTAAAACTTTTGGTATCTTTTAATACTTGAAGGAAAATCAACTGTAGTTAATGGCGTCCTCTAAATTTGTAAGTTTGTTTTTGTGCATCAAAACCAGTAAAGGGAAATCATTTATGCTCAAATCTCGTTGTGCTGCGACCCTAGCAAACACCAAACGTAAGTACGAACAGAGTCGTTATATTCGTTCATTCCTGCTTAGTTAGGCCCTTAGAAGTGTCTAAGATAAATGTTGTCCATGCTGTTTATGCTCTGCCATAGCCCCAAAGGTGACACCCTTGCCTTTAGAGAAAGATGTGTAAGGGGATTCCAGTCATAGTTTAACTTCTGTGCACGCCCCAAAAAAAAGGGTGCCAGACCATGATTAAGATCCGACTTTGTCTAAAGTCGTTTGGCCTAAATATTAAATTCGTTAAAAATCCTTTCAAAAGCCTTCATGTCTATTCTGTGCTGAATGGATTAAACGGTTTGTCATTTGGTAAGGCGCTTGCAGTTCAGTCAAAATACGTCTGAAGGTGTAATAGAAATGAAATCTGTACACTGACCTCACCAAAGGGTCAGGGGGATTTAAGTGATTTAGCATACGACACTCCACACCCAGTTGATGCACAAAACCCCGCAAAGTTTAACTGGTTCTGGTAAAACTGCATCGGATGACTAAACCCCACTTTCGCGATGTATCTTTTTTAATAGGGGGGTTAAGATATCTGTTTAATGGAGTACTCACCTTTACTTGAAAAGGTGTCAGACTGAGTCACAGAAATGTCCCAAAAGTATCATTGTTATGTTTTTAAGATTGTAGTGCGGCCCAACAGAATATTTGCGCCAGTATATTTGAATGCACTCAATTTTTATTTCGTATAAAAAATGTTTGTAACAATAACAACCAAGACCGTCCTTCGTTTTTAGAACATGCTATTGATAAACAATTGCGGGCCAGAATGGTTGCACTTCATGAAATATTTTACAAAGTCCCTATGGTTTAATATAACCGAATCCAAGGAGAATAATAAGATTAAAAAATTTAATAATGCAGGAAAATAAATTAGCAAGTTAACAATACCTGAAGGTTATTACGGGTTTTGTTCACTAAAAGAAGCAATGAGTAACTTTTACATTTAAATCTCAAACTTAACAATGCGAATCTGAAAACAATGTTGACCTTTAAGCCTGAAGAAGAAGAAGTAGGTTACATTTTTGATGGTGAGCTAGCTAAAATGTTAGGCTTTACAACTAACAATCAAGCAATTCATAGTTTTAGTGTTACGCTAGACAAAACTACTTATGAGGGGGAAAGTCCGCTCAATCTTGCATTACATTCATTACTCTATGTTCATTTAGACGAGCTGAGCACTGATGAAAACTTATATGATGGAAGGCCCTCAACTGTTTTAAGAGCTCTTCCATCAGGGAAAGCTGCATATTGCGATTATGAAATTATACAATTCCCTAATTTACAGTTAAAAGATTAGTTTGTGGAGGGTCGGATCATTTAATATAAAAATCAAAGACAAAATGGGGAAAGTTGTGAAATGTGATAACCTGCACATTGTTTTGGAAATAAAATAATAAACTGTACTAAAAATGTCGCGTGGACCAGAAGAATCGGGAGTTACATTAGCGCCTGTGAGGTGTATAACTTTAGAATTAAAAGACCTTGCAGACGTTGCAGACTTTGAACAAAACGGCGAGATAGGCGCTTTGTATGGTTTTGAGTACACTCAAGATGGTGATTATAAACGCAAAGAGGTTGGCGACAACAAAAAGTTTCCTAAACTAGAGCAACTGCGCAATGTAGAAGCAAATAATGCTGGCCAGTATGAATATAAAATAGTTCGAAAACCTGACAGCAAATGGCACTTAGAACCATATTTAGAATGGGACATAAAATTTGAATTCATAAGCCCATTTACATTTTTTAGCCGTCAAAAAGTTTCAGAAAAGCATTCAACTCTGGCCCTTTACATGTAAGTCTTATGCCAGAGGACAATAGTCGGAAAGAGATTGAAATAACGCCGTATGGGAAAAAACAGTACATCCTCCACAGAAAAGAAACGGTTTTAAAGGAAGCTTCTACAAAATTACAGTTCTTTCCAAGCAGAAAATTAGGAGACACGTTCACAATGATATTTGAAATTTCTGTCTTAAAAGATGTGGAGAGGGATGGGGTTGTGGGCGTTAGTGACGTCCTTTTAAAAGGAATTAATATTAGCTGGCAAAACTTAGACGTTAAACGTCTTAAAGTTACCATCGTCGTTCTTCACAATGGTGAGGATATTAAGGTTATAACAACAAGCAACAAAATCAATGTTGACTTAAATAGAAACAGTCTTGCAGAACTGAATTGGATTAATCTTACACATTTAGGCCTTATAGGGTTTTATTATACTGAACAAGTTCTGACAGAGAGTATGATAAATATAATAACTGGATTAGATTAAATTCTGTTATAAAACTATGGAGCAGTTAAACTTTATGACAAAAACTCCTCATTGTTCATTAATTTGTGGGCAGACTGGTTGTGGAAAAACAATATTTGTCCTAGACTTATTACAAACAGTTTATCGCTATAATTTTGATCATATTGTGATTTTCTGTCCAACACTTAAATGGAACAAAGCATATCATGATAGAAGGTTTATATGGACAGATGATGACATATATTTAGTTGATCCTAGCAATAAACTGAGTGAGTGTTTAGAACAGTTTTATAGACTGTTTGAAGGAACACAGACACTATTTATTATAGATGACTGTTCGGCAGAAAGAGACATAGTTAAAAAAAGAAATACTTTGTCAAAACTGGCTTTCAGTGGAAGACATGCTGGAATAAGTGTGTGGATTTTATGTCAAAAATATAACTCAGTTTTAAAAGACTTTAGAGAACAGTTAAAGACTGTAGTTTTATTTCACATGAAAGACAAAGACTCATTTGATGAATGTTTGCGCGAAAATGATGTTATTGAAAATGATCAGGAAAAACAAAGGATTAAGCAAAAACTAAAATCTGAAAAGTTTAGTAAATTAGTATTAAAAACGGATAATCCTACACAGTATGCATGTTTGTATGGTTTACTAGTTAGAGAACTATAAAACACACACACACACACACACACACACACACACACACACACACCCCACACACACACACACAACGCACACACACACACACACTCACACACACTCACACACGCATGCACGCACGCACGCGTACATTGAGACACACACAGACACAGACACACACACACACGCAAGCCGACAGCATTCCATTTGTCACTTTACTGGTAGGCGCCCAGCCAACGCAAATCAGCCCGTGTCAAATTACACAAAATTACATAGCCAGGGCAGCAACGCGTGCCAGTGATCATGCCAGCCTTCCTGATTTTCCCGATTGCCTTTCAAATCGGGAAAATCCGAAACCCCAAAGTTAGCGGAGTGGATCAAACGCGAACGTCCCTAAGAATATGCCTGCGGAGTTTCCCCAATTAAATTTAGCCCTCCCCGCCCTCAAGTAATATTTTCACATTTTATGTATTAAAAGAAGCATTTTTATATTCAATCTAATAAAGTATTTTAAATAAATTTTATTAAAAAGTAGTGACTAAAAAGTAAGGTAAGATGCACTTTGTTAATTAGCTTTTAATTTTGTTCTACAAAAATAAAAAACAACTTTACACTAGGCAACTAGACACCATAGAATTGTAAAGCTTTCTGTGTGCCGGGTATATATATATAAATCTTAAAATACATAATGTTGAGAATATGCCTGCGGTAGTTTTTATATTCTTGTTTGTCATGGTACTGCAAAGTCTAAATTTGGCCCTATTCCCTGCCCTCAGTGATCTCTTCCCCTTTCGTGTGGTCACTGGCGTGGCTATAAACGCCCGTAAACCAATTTCACGTTTGTGTCTTTGGTCGCTGACGTGGTTATGAACGCCAGCAAGCCCAAATCTGGAAGAGTCACTAAAAGGGGGTGAGGGGACTGCCCCAAATTAGAAAAATAGCGAGCAGGCAACCAAGTATAAAAGTATACTACTGTTGGAGGCATATTCTCAAAACCCTTCACATCTGGCCACATTATCTGTGATCCTCTGGATCTGGCTTGGGGCCCTAGGGCGCCATAGGGTCTCAAGTTAGACCCATACAGAATTAAGCAAAAACTAAAATCTAAAAAGTTTAGTAAATTAGTATTGAAACGGATAATCCTACACAGTATGCATGTTTGTAGGGTTTACTAGTTAGAGAACTATAAAACACGGGTTCAAGGTCAGCCGCTCGAAACCGGTTAAAACCGGTTGAGAGCGGGTGAGCTTGAACCCGTGTTTTATAGTTCTCTCAACGATTTCCAAACAACATTAAAAAACCAAATAAAGCAAATACAAAACGACAAAAAGATATTTGTGAAGGCTGACAAAACCAGCAACTACTACAAAATGGAACCAAAAGAATATTCCCAACTCATTGACAAAAATATTCAGAAAAACTACAAAAAAGCCGACAAAAATACACATGACAATATTCGCACTAAAAAAAAGAACTTGCACATCGCATGGACCTAAGTGACAGGGTAGAAGCAACAGCAACAAAAGAAGCATTCATAACACTCAAGGACCACAAGCCTAACTTTCACAACAACCCAACATGTAGACTAATAAACCCATCTAAATCTGAACTAGGCAAAATAAGTAAGAAAATCCTAGAAAAAACAATAAAGAATGTAAAATCAAACTCTGAATACAATCTCTGGAAGAACACAAATGAAGTTATCCAATGGTTCAAAAACTCAATAAACAAAGCAATACAGTATTCATCACATTCGACATAGTGGATTTCTACCCATCCATAGATGAGGAACTACTCACCAAAGCTCTGAAATTTGCTAGCAACCATACAGACATAACAGGGTCAGAAATGGAAATCATATTCCACACCAAGAAAACGTTACTGTACAGCAAAAATGAAACCTGGATCAAGAAAACGAACAAAAACTCAACATTTGATGTAACAATGGGATCATATGACGGCGCAGAAACATGCGAACTGGTCGGACTATTTATGCTGTCCAACATCAAGAAAAATCTTGGAAAACAAGTTGGATTATATAGAGACGACGGCCTTGCTGCACTAACCAACAACCCAAGAACCATTGAAAATAAGAAGAAAGAACTATGTAAAATCTTCCAAAGCCACAACTTAAAAATCACCATTGAAGCAAACAAAAAGGTAGTAAACTACTTAGACATAACACTTGATCTCAACAACCACATATATAAACCATACAAGAAGCCCAATGACACACCTATCTATGTAAACATCAAAAGCAACCACCCACCATCTGTATTAAAAGCCATACCCAATGGCATAAACAAGAGACTATCAAACCTGTCATGCAATGAAAGAGTATTCAACAATGCAGCAGTTGAATACCAAGAAGCACTGCAAAAAAGTGGGTACAGCTACAAACTACAATACAACCCAGACAACAACACAAATAGAAATAATAAAAACAGGAAAAGAAAAATCATATGGTATAACCACCATACGAAGGGAAACTCAAAACAAGCATAGGGAAAGAATTCTTTAAAATTTTAAAAACTTCGTTCCCAAAAGAACACAAACTACATAAAATATTCAACAAAAACACCGTGAAACTATCATATTCATGTATGCCCAACCTCAAAAATTTAATTGACGCATCTAACAAAATGAAAACCAACACAGCAAAGAAGGGTGAAGAAAGGAAATCTTGCAATTGCATCAAAAAAGAGCAGTGCCCCCTAAGCAATAAATGCCTTTACAACAACATTGTATACCAAGCCACTGTGACATCAGAAAATGAAAAGGAAACATACATAGGGATCACTGAAAACCACTTCAAAACCAGATATGCAAACCACAAACAGTCATTTAATAAAGAAAAATATAAAAAACCAAACAGAACTGAGTAAATATATCTGGAAACTTAAAGACGCAAAAAACAAACTACAATATATCCTGGAAAATCATAAAAAGAGCATCATCATACAGCAACATTTCAAAAAGGTGCAACCTATGTTTAACTGAAAAATGGTTAATACTGTGTAAACCACACTTAGCAACTCTAAACACCAAAACAGAAATAGTAAAACAACTGCAGGCATAAATGGAAATCGTTGTTAGTGAATACACCCAAAGCAAAAACCTGAAAACCTCAAAAAACACGTGCAGCCAACCCGCACGTGCAAACAACCGCAAACTGGAGCCCACACGCTATATAACACCGGCAGTGGGCAAACCAAAATCATCCTGACGACAGCGAACAGCTTGAAACAAATTTGTAGATGATTTTTTAAAAACCTGATTTTAACAAATATATATATATTATATTATATATATATATATATATATATATATATATATATTATATATATATATATATATATATATATATATATATATCAGAACAATTAATTAGTGGGAGATAACCAGTGCAGGCTAACAATATTTCCGTGATTATAGTTATAATGGTTTGGCAAAGATATGAACTTGACAGAAAAAGGGGTGCGGGGTGGGGTGAGGTGGGGAGGGGGGGGGGGGTTGAAGATGAAGAAAATGGAAACATAACATTAAGAAAATATATTATAAATATGAAAACCCCTCACTAGCCACATGACGGAATCATAGTAATCCCTTCTGAAGATAGATCTATTTTCTTGCCTCCTCCTAACCCTTCCGTCTACTGGATCGAACTCATCAGGGAGACACGGTTGATCGTGTCTGTGCTCCTGGCGTCAAATAGAGACACACCACAGTTCATAACTATGTGGTGTCCTCACCACCAAGGGTTCAAAAAAGAATCCAACAGCACCCCCAAAGCAACCAGCGAAGGGTAGAACATGAAACTAAACGAAAGTGTGGAAAAGAAAAAAAATGCTGAAAAAGTAAAAAACATTATGCAAACAGTATAAAATGTAGGGGACAATCTTTGAGCCTATGCTTTAGGATCCAGTCAAGGATGCAAGGGACAGCAAAAGATATGGAACAGTTTGAGTGGTCATCTCTGCTGTTCAATAACTCAAGCATTATCAGCGACTAAGAATTGTGCAGAACAGCCTTTACTTGGATCTCCCGAGAGATGCAATTGCCCACTGATTGACCAAACAATATAATGCTGAACAATTAAATAGTAGGGGAAAACAAGTGTAGGCTAACAATTCCTCCGTCATCATAGTAATGACTTGGCAAAGATGTGAACTTAACAACAACAACAACAACAACAGCAACAGCAACAAAGGGGGGGGGGGGGTGTAAAGATGTCGAAAATGGGAACATAATATTAAGAAAATATATTAGAATATAAAAACTCTTCACTAGCTGCATGAGGGTATCATTGTAATCCCTCTTGAAGGCAGATCTATTGGCATTGCCTGCATAGATATGCATATGATCATGTATGTAGCATCTTTGCTACACTGTAGTAAAATTGTGAGTGGGGGATCCTTTTGCTGTATTATGTTTTTGCTTTTGTTTTGTTTTTCTGTAAGATAATCTTTTTATATTTTAGTTTCCTTTTAAATAAATCCAAGACAAATAATATGAAGATACATTTTTTCCTGAGTAACATCTGACAGTTATCATACCCACTCTCCCCTCACACAAAGTCCTCAGCAGAGACATCTCACAACACCCTCCACACCCCATGCCATCCCCTCACACAAAGTCCTCAGCAGAGACATCTCACACACACCCTCCACATCCCATTCCTCACCCTCACACAAATCCTCGCAGAGACATCCACACCCCTCCACACCCCATTGCCCCCCCCCCCCCCCCCCCTCACCAAAATCCTCAGCAGAGACATCTCACACACACCCCTCCCCTCCCTG
>CM031606.1:98493014-98516072 GCA_018398815.1 Conus ventricosus
GATCATATGCATAATTCTATGCAGGCAATACCAATAGAATCAGCCTTCAGGAGGATACAATGTTACCCTGATGCAGCTAAGGAGAGTTTTTATATTCATAAATATTTTCTTAATGTTTATGTTCCCATTTTCGACATCTTTACCCCCACCCTACCCGCCCCCCCCCCCGCCCCCTTTTTTTGTAGTTGTTGTTGTTGTTTGTTGTTGTTGTTGTTGTTAAATTCACAACTTTCCAATTCAATACTATAATGACTGAAGAGATTGTTTAGCCTTCACTTGTTTTCCCCAAACAATTAATTTTTCAGCATTAAATTTGTTTGGTCAATCATGAGGCAACCTGCATCTCTCGGGAGATCCAAGCATAAGGCATTTGCACAATCTTAGTCGCTGAGTAATGCCTAGTTTATTGAACAGCAGATCTGACCACTCAGACAGTTTGCATATCTTTTTGATCTCCTCATGGCAAATCCTAGAATGATCCTCAGTAATAGCTCATAGATTGTTCCCCTACAATATAATACTGTTTGCCAAAATGTTTTTACATTTTAAGCTTTTTTTTTCTTTTCCACACTTTCGTTTGATTCAAGTACTATACCCTACGCTGGCAGCATTGGGGGGTGCTTTGTTGGATTCTTTTTGAATCCGTTGTGGTGAGGACACCACATAATTATGAACTTGTGGTGTCTTCTTTTTGGACGCCAGACACAGACACAATCAGCTGAGTCTCCCTGATGTTTCTGACACCAGCGGACGGCAAGGGTTCGCGCATTTCAACAGTCTTGCGCTCCGTTTTGACAATCACACTTCTCAGTGCGCCATCCGATCCCACCCAATACCCCCTTAATTCCCCCCCCCCCCACCCCCGCCTTTCTTCCACTGCTGGATGAGTTTATACTCGCCAGCCAGACCCCAGTAAGTACAACATGTGAATGTTAACCCTGTAGGAAGTCGACAACAGTGCTACCATAGAGAATGTTTAACCCTGTAGGTAGCAGCAACAGTACACCAATGTGAATTAATAAACCCAGTATGTAGCAACAACAGTAACACCAAAGTGAAGTGTGGTTAACCCCGTAAGTTAGCGACAACAAACTGAAACAGTTTATAGTAACACCAATGTGAATGTTAACACCTGTAGATAGCACAACAGTATCACCAATGTGAATGTTAACTCCGTAAGTAGCAAGCAACAGTACAACCAATTGAATTTTTACCCCGAACGTAAGGAGCAAACAGTACAACCAATGTGAATGTTAACCCCGTAAGAAGCAGCAACAGTACACCAATGAGAATGATAACATAAGGTAGGACACATAACACCACATGTGAATTTTAACCTGTAGGGAAGCGACAACATACACCAATGTGAATGTTAACCCTGTAGGTACGACAACAGTACACCAATATGAATGTTTCACCCTGTAGGTAGCGACATCGTACACCAATGTGAATGTTAACCCTGTAGGTAGCATAACAAACTGAAACAGTTGTACACACCAATATAATGTTTACCCTGTAGGTAGCATCAACAGTACAACACCAATGTAATGTTAACCCTGTAGGTTGCAATAGATCTCTAAACTGAAACAGTACAACCAATGTAAATGTTGACCCTGTTGGTAGCAGCAGCATTACAGCAATGTGAATGTTAAACCTTTAGGTAGCAAGCACCAGTACCCAATGTTGAATGTTAACCTGTAGGTAGCAATAACAAACTGAAACAAAGAACGAAAAAAAAGAAGAAAAACAGAAAAAGAGTACAGAAACGTACAAGTACTAAAAACAAAAAAAAGAAACAGGAGGGGTGGGGGTAGGGGAGTGGAGACATTTTCACAGTTCCTTGTTTGTGAATCTCTTTCGGAATTGGAACTAAGAGAAAAAAATCTGGGTGAGTTCAGCCGCAACTTCTTTCTGTTTGGACTAGACAGAAAATCTGGGTGATCTGCCTGCACGTGCTTATCTGATTGGACTAGACCAGAAAATCTGGGTGAGTTACTGCCTGCAACGTAGCTTTCCTGTTCTTTCTGTTGGACTAGACAGAAAATCTTGAGGTGAGTTCCGATGCCTGCAACTTCTTCTGTTTGGGCTAGACAGAAAATCTGGGTGAGTACTGCATGCCTGCAAACGTGCATTCATTTTGGACTAGACAGAAAATCTGGGTGAGTTCAGCCTGCAACGTGCTTTCTGTTTGGACTAGACAGAAAATACTGGTGATTTCTGGCCTGCAACGTGCTGTCTGTTTGACTAGACATGAAAAGTCTGGGTGAGTAAC
The DNA here is from genome assembly GCA_018398815.1 of Conus ventricosus. NCBI lineage: Eukaryota > Metazoa > Mollusca > Gastropoda > Neogastropoda > Conidae > Conus > Conus ventricosus. The sequence continues at coordinate 98,495,287 of CM031606.1, forward strand.
TGCCTGCAACGTGCTTTCTGTATTGACAATACAGAAATCTGGGTGAGTTCCTGCCTGCAACGAGGCATTCTGATTGGAGTACTGGACACTTGATCAGTTCCGTCTGTTCTCTGGAACAAGGACACGCGCACCTTGAAGACAGCTTGGGAAAAACTAAAAAGATAAAAGCTTATCAAACTGGACCAACTACAGCATATAACGAAGTTCGTAAACCCACTTTGCACAGAATAGGCTCTGTCAGTGCGTCGGCTAATCGTGACCAAAGACAAGATTTTCTTCTTTTCCGCACTCAGATCACAGACACAGTCACACACAAACTGACACAAGACACAGACACAGAGACACACTCAGGCACACACTACAGAGACACAACAGAACACTACACAGACACACACACACACACCACACACACACCACAACACACACACGCACGCACGCCGCACGCAACGCACCACACTCACGCACACACACCACACACACAACACACACACACACACACACACATCACACGCACGCACATGCGTACACAGGTACACACACCCCACACACACAGCACACACACACACACACACACAAACACACACACACCCACACCACACACACACACATGAACAGGAGAGAGAACACTAAAGTACTGTAAAACATTCTTCACTCCCATCTGGCCGTCGGCTGTGTAACAAACAAAAAAGAAGAAATAAAAGACGACTAAAGTCCACACACACACACACACAGACACACATACACAGACACACACACACATACGACACACACATCACACACACACACACACTCACACACACACACACACACACACACACACACACCACACACACATGAAAGAGAAGAGAGAATCATGAAACTTGTAAAACATTCCCACTACCTGAACTGCCAGTCGGGGCTGAGTTATTCGCGGAAAAGTAGGAGTGGCAGGCAAACCTGCTCGCGGCAACGGCGCTCAGGCACTCAACTGACACAAGGCCGGCAACTGTGTGACCGAAGCTTTCAAGGAACTCGACGACTGCGGGGCCCGGTCTTCAAGGCAACGGGATTTCTCTGGAAACAGGCCTGGGATACTGCAGAGAAACTGGTTCCGACCGGCCTACATCTTGGTGTAGGCCAATATAATGTTAACAGACAGCAGCTACGCTACACAAGCTACACCAGCGAAACGAAGTGAGACTAGAGGATTGCGTACAACACGCTTACCAGGACGTTACTTGATTTAAACCGTCTGGCCTTATAATTCAACTTCAGACTGGCAGAGTCAAAATCCGGCCAACAATCGGACAAGGGAATGCCATTTTCAACATCGTTTTCCAGACTTGGACAATATCCTTAAGGTTAGTTTCCGTGATTTTGTTTTCCCAGTTGTTTGTATTTGTATAGGCCAACCAAAGATTTTCTTGGCGCTCAGCACATCTTAACCAACGTATGGCCTGCACATATCATTTAACCCTGTAACAAACATAACATTTCGTCACGAATTGGATATGTCCTCCTGCGCGAAGCTCAAACAGGAGCAATCTAGAGAGCTTTCCCCATTATAGACTGATTGCATGTAGTCTAACATCTCTTCAGAAGGGAAATAAAGAAGACGAAAATGAAGAAGAAGAAGACGAAGAAGAAGAAGAAGAAACGTCTTTAATTTGGTTTGCACCTACAAACGAATCAAGAAGGCCTGAGGATAGAAAGAACAGCCCTGATGATAGATAGACCAGCCATATGATGTGATAGAAACAGCCTGAAAAAGCAAGAAAAACAATCTGTCAGTCACTGAGTCGATGTGGGTGAAGTGGGATACGTTCCTTTGACAAAGTATATAAGCAATTTAGGGGAAGCTTATTGTGGCAAGAAGAGATGTACTTCTACCGAGTATTTTATGTTATCTGTCCACATATGCGATAATATATTTTATAGAGAACTTAGTTTGCAAAGCATCGATTTTTCAGATCACACATATTTCAATAGCACACATTTTTTCAGATGCACACAGCAACGAGAAGTTCTGATTTTAAATTCCGTCCTATTTTTGAATACTCACCAGGTTCTAAAGAACCGGGAGTACAATACAATGGGAACGAAGAAATGCTGTGTGTGGTTGGGTGTGTGTGTGTGTGTGCGATTGAGTTGAGTGTGTGTGTGTTTGTGTGTAGTGATTGTTGTGGTGTGGTGTGTGTGTGTTTGTGTGTGTGTTGTCCGTCCATGGTCCAGAATATGTTCCCACTCGCTACAGAACAAAACTATAGGTCCATCATTCGGAAAATTTGTAGGAATTTTCACTATTGGGTCCAAGGATGATGCCCGATTTTTATTTTACCATAATATCTGTTACCAATGGCATATAACCGGCCCATAACGGGTTCATCTTCTTATAGAATATCTCGGAAGGTACTTGCCGATCCCTTCTGAAAATTTGTAGGTATGTTCAGCATGGGTCACAGAAAGATGACCGAATGTTTTAAATACCGTTTATATCCGTAACTAAAGGTATATCGGGCCCATAACGTTTTTCCTATATGAAAACCCTCGGAAGTACTGGCCGATCATTTCAGAAAATTTTTGTAGTATTTCATTATGGTCACAGATGAAGGCCGAGTTTACCAGAAAAGCCTACTAACGCCATATGGCCCAAAAACGGTTTTTCCTCAATTTAATATCTCACGCGTATTAAAACAAAAAGATGTGAGTAACGTTTTACACATGCTTTGCATTTGTGTTCTAGGCAGATTTGGATCACAAACTTTTAAGTAACCGTACTTGTCCAGATCTAGTTGCAAATTATACGACACCAGGCGGAAATCTAAACAAAACTTAAATAAAAGGTTGGCGAACCGCCATAGAAACGTCGAGAAACGAATCACACGACAAAACACTACGCGTTTTCATCTCTAATAGGTCCACTTCCAGGCAAGACAACAAACAGACAATGAAAATGAACGGGTGTGTAACTAACAAACAGGACCATGAAAATGACGGGGTGAGATATACTAAAACAGACCAATGAAATGAACGGGTGTGTTACTTAGCTTGATCTCATCAGCGCAAGGTATGCGTTGAAATCCACTGCCTCCAAGCCTAATAAAGCTCAGAATTAAAGTGTAAGTTGGATGACTTGTGCTGGTACAGGCATATTGAGGGAGTTTCGATACTGAACAAACCTGGCACCCCTCATCGCTGCACAGCCACTTGATCATGATGACGGACATGAACATACGAGACTAAGTGGAGAGAGAATTCTGAAACTAGGAATGAATGGCCTTTTTATCGGTGATACGGTTCTGTGTCCAGGTCACGTTTGTCATTTTAACTTGTAATGCAGGAGACGCAGAGTTGAAACAACACGGAGCCGAGTGTTGGACAACTTGAGACGTAGGACAACACTATGACCCGAAGAATGTACACTAAAGACGGTGGAGCACACAGACATGTTTTGATCCTGCGAAGAAAGGAGTTGTCAATGCACAGATTGAAAGGAAGGATTAAAATAATCGTGACCCTGGATAGTTTAATCTAACCTTCCTGTACAATAACTTTTGACATGAAATTTGTTATAGATAGGGACCCAGAATTGTTTTAACAAACCGTCCGTTACAATATTTCGGACATGCATAGTAATAAGATAGGGACCCAGATTGTATTTATCTACCTGTCTGATACAATAACTTTGGGACATGATCATACTAAGAAAGGGACCCGATTGTTATCTAATACCGCTGTACATTACTATTGACATGATTCAAACATAGAAAGGAACCCTGATGATTTTAAACTACGTTCCAGTACAATACTTTGCCATGAATGAATAGAAAGCGCCCCTACTTGTAAAACTACCATCTGTAACAATACTTGACATGATCATACTTAAAGGGACCCTGATAAGTTATAATCTAACCGACATTAACAATACGATTGACATAGAATTGTATAGATAGGGACCCTAAATGTTTATCTACCGTCTGTACAATACATTGACATGAAAGATATAGATATGTCACACGTCACTCTTGCCTACCCGCCAATTCATGACAGCATTTAATCCATACGCACACGCAATCTTTCCAAACACCAAAAGGAGCACAACCTGAATGTTTTTCTCTCCACCCTCCTCCTTCAAGGTAAAAACACTTTACGAAAATCACAACAACAACTATTTAAACATATGATACACCTGAATCTCTCACCGCCACTGAAGACCAAATAAATCTCGCACACAGTATCTCACGCTCACACGTGAGAACAAATCAATCTCACACAAGTATCTCTCTATTTTACTGAGAGAAAAATAAACAGTCTTCACACAGGTAACTCACCCACACTGAGCTATAAAATACTCTAGATCCGCTCTTATAAAGTCCGTGGCCTTCACATTCCGTTATCCAAAAAATCCGGACCAGGAGAATACCTTAACTCCTCCCTGTAATCACTGAGACCTGCCTGCCTCAATATAAAAGCATCTCCGCTTTCACTATTCCCTGTCTCATCTGAGCAAAAAACAGCCGACCCTCGAATGCTCCTGTCCAGGAGATACGAGTCTCGACCATGCTCATCCTGCGACTTGCTTCTGTCCTTGAAAACCACTGAGCTTCAACTCCACACGCCTGGAGTTGGTACTTGCTGGGGCTGAACTACCGGTGGATGTTACCCCACACACCATGCCTATCTTTCAAACCACGTCTCAGCGGGGTTTAAAGGTGAAGGGTGAAGGGCGAAGGAAAGATGAAGGGAGAAGGTTGAAGCTGAAACACGAAAATTGTTCGTGAAATTAACCTGCTTCCAATTCAACATATTAATTCTTTTCTCTCTTATCTTTAAGTTTTTCCCCTGTACTTTCCCCAACTATCTATCGCTCACCTGGTAATGACTGGATCAGCAAGCGAGGACCCACCGTCCTGACAGGTTCGAGTCTCTCGGCCAATCTGTCTGGATAAAACTGACTCTTCCCCCATCTCCTAGTGAGTGCATACTCAGTGTTCAAAACACATGACCAGCACCTTACCATTACCAAGCCCTTGTTAAAACTATCACACAGTGTTCACTTTCACCCAATGACCCACATTCGATTTCATGCATGAGACAATACTACTCACGATTATATTTGGGGACGCCCTCATACACTAGTCAAGCCATATGAAAATATCTTCCTTTAAATGTGCACGGGAAATGATTCCATTCACTAACTTCATGTGATGGAGCTCACATGTCCTTTGAAGTGATGCTACGTCACAGTGACACAACCCCCCATCCTGGGCTGAAAAAAATTTCGACAGAACATTTTTTAAAGGATAATACAACATCACTTAAACACATCTTCAGCCATGAATCACAAAATGTGTAACCAACGCACATGAGTTACACCAAATTAATAAATCAACGTATAGAAATCAATCACCATGATCCAACCATAAAATAGCATATTTACAAACTTTCAGTCTTTCTAAAAAAAAACATACATAATTGAACACCACATCTCACAAAAGACATTTCACAAATTAACTGGGATAAAACAATTAGGATATTAGCAAATCAAAGTACAAATTGGTTTCATACATTAAGAAGTGAAGCACATATTTTCCATCGATCTTTGTCTCACATCAATGATGTCAAAAACCCTCATGAAAATGAGAATAACATCCAAGTGTGAATAGTTCACAATAACAATGTAAACAGAAAAAAACATCATTTAAAACATATGATTCTTTTCCCCACAAGTATTGTTATAAGTCCCATTGACAATTCACATGCATCCCATTGTTGACAATGACAAATGAAAACAAATGGTTTGGTCATCATTGCAACAATCAAGAACATGAGTATAAACATTTCGTAAAGAGTTATTTGCTCATCACCATATATATAAATATCATTGCTTCACAAGCAAACTTAGACATAAAAAAGAAACTATAGATTTTTTCCAATGTATTATACAAAGAAAAAATATGTAATACATCAACATCAAGTAGTTGTTGCTTGCAAAACATCTATCACTACAATAAGCAAATTATGCATAAATACCACTAGATATAAAATGTCCGTAGCATAAAAAGCCACAGGTAAATGTAATTCACACCGTAAATCAAAAAGAAAGACAAAAACAGAAAAGTCTTTTCCCTTGAAGACATTACATTTGTCCCTGAATATTCATGCCACTTGACAACACATCTTGCCCATGACATTTTGTGTCCAGGCAACTGGATCAACAGTAATAGGAATTCCTGCAATGGCCAAAGACCATCTATAATAACCTGCTGTTCTTAGTCTTTGACGATATCAAGAACGTCAGAATCCTATGGTCCTCTGTAACTGTAACATACTCCAGTCTAGAACCTGGCAACTTCTCACAAGCCCAAACAATAGCCAAGCACTCTCACTACAACGCACTATTATTTTTTTTTTTTGGGCAAACGACAGGGGGTAAGGTCAGGTTCGCACTGGAATTACAGATAGTTAACTGAATACAATGGGGTTCCAATACCAGTTACTACTGTACCAGGGTAACTGTCAACACAGTCCGACAGTCCATCAAAATTTCTTAAAGAGCTGTTCTGTTTGACATGAAGACAAATCATTCCGACAAAATCACATCATCATAGGTTATCACCTATTTAACAGACAGAAAAGGAAGGGAAACAACATCATCTCACTGTATATGTAAACATTCCTAACATTTGCTGTATTCATAACCTATGATCTGTCCCTGTCGTTACATTGTGGTACAAATTTCATCACTGATAATGTCTGTCCCATGTTTGACATGCAGTTTCTGACATAGGACCTATCCACTCAACTGACTGTTTTATGGCAACATTTTGAACGTTTCAACATACTTCTTCAACAAGTCACGAAGAAAAACCTTCTCATTGTTTGCCAATTTGATCATATACTAAACTGCATAAAGTTTATACGACCCACCTGAAAAGGACCCTTCCACATAACACTAAAGCTTGTTTATGGTTCATCTGTAGTAGTCACAAAGAACTTATAACCCCTACACTGAAGGTACGTGCCTTGGCGGTTTTACTGTCACAAAGACCTTGAACACATCTGTTTCCTATCAGCTTACTGTTGGAGGCAAGCTCCACATGCATCCTTTCAAAACGATTATGGAGTACCATAACGTATTGGTAAACAGTTTACGGTCAGTATGTCAGTCTTTCCGTCCCATTTGTGGCCATCAAATAATCCAAAGGGACCCCTTGGTGAGTGTCCAAAAAGAAGCTCAAAAGGAGAGAAATCCCTCGAGCGTTATCGTTCGCAATAATCCCAGTATGCAAAAAGCAAGCCGATGAAACGAACCCATACCTGGGTCTCTTGCCTGCAACTTTCACAACATAGGACTACAACGTTCAAGAAACGTTTCACACCAAGGTCCATTCGATTGGTGATGATATGGCATGGTTTGAAATGGAAGAGATTGACAACAGTGCTGTAAAATACACTCAGAATCAGAAATGAATTGCGTTCCACAATCCGAGAGAGATTTCGTCTTGGACGACCCACTCAGGAAAAAATTGTAAGTACGTGCTTCAGCGACAATACTGTAACACATTTCTTCAGTGGAATCGCTTCATCTGGAAACCTTGTCCTGTAATCCACCAAAAGTCAAGATATAGCGATATCCAGAAAAGACAGAGAAAAGGGTACCAACAAGATCAATAGCTACCATCCGAAATGGCACGAAAAGAGAGGCATTTTGTGCAAAGGAGCACAGGGGACGCCGACCAATACTGAGATGTCAATGGCAAAATCACATTAGCGGCAGTAAATATCGAAACTTACCTTTGTGACAGGAACGCGGCCAATAAAAAGAATCAAAACTCTCTTTAATGTTCTTTTTGAACCCACATGACCAGCGAACAATGCATCAGGATCCGTGTGCAAGCACTGTACTTATTCTCTACAGTGTTTTGAACCACAACCTGATTCTGATGTCCTGTCCGTACACCCACCTTTAGAGAAAAGTCAGAGACAAGTATGTACGTTTTGGTATTGTCCCATTGTACGTCAGTGACAGTCTGTTTAGGCAGCATAAAGTATTGTCTTCAGCGTCACGTCTTTTCCCTCATTTCTTTTAAATCATCGGGTTAAATCTGGAGTTCATCCATTTTTGAGACTATTAGCGGCATTGAAGCCTTTATCCCCTGCTCTAATGACATTTGTCTCTAGTACTCACAATACAAGGAACAAACGATCCCTCCAGCACCACCATGTACTAGTAGCGACACCTGTCAAATTGCCCAAATCAAGTCGCAGACTGGGTAATCAAAGACACAGGCGTAAGAAAAGCCGGAGAGAACGGTGTGTCGACTGAAATTTTCGCCAGCGGAAAAACGTTTCAAACTTGCGCTCCAAACGACCAAAACTTTTGGACAGAGTTGAGATACGGTGTCTTAAGCATGACATGACTTCCGTACACCAGCACGTGTTGCACCCAGAGATCACCAAACCGAAGCCTGCAACCCATTTATGCTCCCGTATTCTAACACCAGACCATCAACAGATTTGAACTGGTGTCCAAAACAAGGCCTTCTTCACAACCAGTGGAGACTAATGCGGTTTTGAATCACCCGGACTTGAAGGGCAATTCTGTTTCAGAAGGAACCTTGCCATCACAAAAGAAACATGGCGCAAAGTCTGACGGCAGCTGACTGATTTTGATGAACTTCTGTTCTGGGCCACGAACTGCCCAAAAGGTCTATGGTGTCGTTGTCCACGACCTCGAACGTATGCTGAGAAAGCAACGGGTCCTGTCCCCGGCGTTGTAGGGTACAGGTATTGACGAAAGTCACTCGAACCGCGTAAAGAACCTGGTGCGTTCCCAAGGATAGTATCCCTTGAGGAACTCAAAATGACCAACTAAATCCTTTCCTGTAACTTCCCTGTCCTGAATGTATAGAACATGACGCATGAGACACAAAGTTGAAAATTCTCCTTTCCAAGCCAACGACCTTATCTGGGTGAGCGACACAAAACTGAACAGGGCCAACAGACACAATTTCCTCTGCATTATCAAATTGCCTTTCATTAAGGAAAGATGGCCAGATCTTTTCTGCGACGCTCTGGAAAATTGTTCTCTAAGAAGAGATCACTGCAGTGACTGAAAAAGTACTTGTTCGTTTTAGATAAATCGATCCTCGAGTCCAAACAAAGAACTCAATCCGAACAGAAAATACGGAAACGATTCTCCTATATCAGGGGCGCACAACGAAACTTTCGTGAAAAACGAACGAGCCAGAACATTGAAATATCAAGATAGTTCTTTCATTCAACGATCCCAAGTTAAATTATGTTTCGCTGCAAGTGGAGTGGTACAGTGATCAAAGCGCTACCCTATAATCAACGACGCAGAAATAATACGACTGTCCACTTTCCTTTGGCCGAACAACAAGACTTGCGTGACCTTTCAAAAAAACGTAAAAAGAAAGACTATCAATGTAATCCGTTTTTTTTTTCCTCAAAAGGCTGTAACTTTTGGAATATATGCGCTTATGGTTTAGGCAGTGCTGCGGAACCGAAAGTTGAACTGGAGTGCGGTTTCTCTTGAACCAGTATTCATTTAATTTCCTGCATCAATCTCTAGTTCTAACTGTCTCAACTTAAATTGACGTTTCTACAGCTTCAGCTTCCCTCTTAATCTTTATTCGTTCTCTTCAATATCAGATTCCTCTGTAGTCTTTTTTCCTCCACCGAAATAGCTTCCTCTGTAGTCTATTTTTTCACTTCCCACTTTAGTCTATATTCTTTTCACTTCCTCTGTAGTCTATTTTCTCAGCTTCCTCTGTAGTTTTATTTTCTTCCCCTCTGTAGTTTTATTTTCTTCAGCCTTCCCCGTAGTTTTATTTTCTCAGCTTCCCTCTGTAGTTTATTTTCTCCCATCTCACATAGCGCTTTCTGGCCCGATCTGTGCATTGTTATGCACATAGTTGGTAAGTTTTTCCCTCCCATCCCTCAAACCCCAAGCGTTCCGCTTGTAGAACATATTTAATCAAAATCAACCTAAAGAACCGTCAACAACAAAACAATCTCAAGATGAATATAAAATAAGCGATAAATATAATGTAATGTTCACAAAACTCGAATTAAAGAATATACAAATACAAGAATACAATAACCGTTGTAAACAGAAAACCGCTTATCCTAAACAGGGTAGATATTAATCCAATGATGAATTTATTTCCAAAAAAAAATCATTTGCAACTGCCTATCATATTTGGAATTTAGAAAACAAAATGAAGTTTAATACAAAACTGTTTTCCCCTAAGAAAGTGAAATAAACACAATAAACTTAACTGAAAATAAATTCTTTATAAAAGATTTTATAGATCTCAAAATGTTCTTATTGTCTGTCCTTTATTTACTTACAAATAATTTAAAATAATTTACAAAACAAAAGAACCCGCCTTAAACAAAAAATGAAAATAAATTTACACAACAAAAGGAACACAAACAATTAAAAAGGGGTAAGAAAACACAAACTAGCGTAAAATCCCAACCTAAAAGATGAAAATGTAAAAAGAAAACAAGAAAAGGATCCTATTAGAGAGAAGAGTTTTAAGAGATTTTGAAAAGAGTGGAGAAAAGGAAAATGTAACTGAGTACACAGGTACCGGCATATGAGCAGAAAAATCAAGACAAGCAAAAGAAGCCCACAGACAGCACCCTAGTGGTCCCACTGTCACGCCCCGTGGAAACTGGGGGGGGATACGGGAAACACAAATCACAGCAGACAATATACACACACCTACAGTAATAATGAAAACAAATACTAAACAATTCAATACAATAAATGCACATTCAACGCCAAACTCCAAGGAAAATCTCGCACCACACCCAGTAAAAAAAATAAATCAAAAAGAAAAAGATGTTTATTTGGGCATAGCGGTAATCAACTCCCACCTACCTACACAAACCTAGCGTGACTGAGGAGAAGTTGATCCCACACCTCTGAGGGGCAATGGGAAAAATCAAACAGTAACAATAGAAGAGCGAAAGAAACAGAAATTTAAAATAAGGGAAAGCCTATTGTACAGTCCCAACGCAAGTCCCCCCTGCTAAACGCAGTAAGAGGTAGTGGCTACAGACCTGGGAAAGGGACAAAATTTCTAATTCACTAGGGGAAGGAAAACGACACCCAACGCCCCAGCCCCCATGCTGCCAGGTTCGAGCAAGAGAGGTTGAGGCTATCGGTCCTGAGTGGGAAGGGTCAAAAAGAAATCCTACCAACAAAAAAAAAACCTTAACGGAGTAGAGCAACCAAAATAAAAGTTCAACCACACCAAAACCATATAGAAATAGCAAAAAACAACAACAAATGCAAATATTATACACAATCAATAATCACTAATTTTCTTTTTTTTTCCTACCCTCAAACACTTGAGGGTACAAATAGAAATCTTTACCTTTCCTCTCCTCAAACCCTTGATGGCATCAAATAGAAATCCTTTTTTTTTCCTTCCCCACAAACACCTTGAATGTACAAATAAAAAATCTTTATTTTTAAACCCCAAGGGCGCAAATAGAAAAACATTCTTTTATAATTGCCGGAGGAAACAAACGGCATCTACGCCGGGACACTGGAGGTCGGGGTCACCACTGTCACACTGCACACTTATTGCCTACCCGCATTCATGACATCATTTACTCACAACCACACGCAATCTTTCCAAACAACCAAAAGGAGCACAACCGAATGTTTTTCCTTCTCCCCCTCCTCCTTCAGGGAAAACACTTACTAAACAACAACAACAACTTGTAAACATGTAATGTTACACCTGTATCCTCACCGCACTGAGAAGACAAATAAATCCGCACACATGTATCTCTCCCTTCACACCGAGAGACAAATCAATCTTACACACAAAGTAGTCACTCTTATCTACTGAGAGAAAAAAAACAGTCCCTTCCCACATGTATCCTCTCCTCTCACTGAGAGATAAAACTCTAGTTCCGCATCTAAAAGCCGTGGCCCTTCACGATTCCGTTATCCCAAAAATATCCGGAACCAGGAGAATACAAAACTCCCGTAATCAATGAGGGACCTGCCTGCATCTCATGTAAAAGCTTCACGACTCCGCATTTCTCTATTCCCTGTCTCACTAGACAATATACTGCCCCCATATCGAAATGCTCCTGTCCTGGAGATACGAGTCTCGACAACTCTTCCGCGACTACTATTCTTTCTTCCTCTTTGAGAAAACGACGGGATCTTCAACCTCCTCTCCCTGGAGTTGGCACGTGCTTGGGGGCTGAACTACCGTGTGTCCCCACGTTACCATGGCCACTTCAACCACCCTCACTGGTTGAAAGGTTGAAGGGTGAAGTGCGTAAGGGTAAAGGGTGAAGGGTGAAGGGTGAAGGGCTGAAACACGAATAAGGTTCGGTAAGTAACCTGCTTCCACAATTCCCCATAATGAATTCTTTCTCTCTACTTTAAGTTTCCCCCTGTAGCTTTTCCTCCCCAACAATCAATCGCTCAACACTGGGTAATGACTGGGTCAGCGAACGAGGACCACCGTCCGTGACAGGTTCGAGTCCTCAAGGCCAACTGCTGGGATAAACAGACTCTTTCCCCCCCTTGCTTCCTAGTGATTGCATACTCAGTGTTCAAAAACACATGACCATGCACCATACCTTACCAGCCCATTTTTAAACTATCACACAGTGGTCACTTTCAACCCCATGATGACCACATACGAGATCTTGAATGGAGTCATACTCACAATTATTTTGGGTACGCCCGCTACACTAGTCAAGCCATATGAATATTCTACCTTTAATTAGTGGCAACGGGTAAATGATACAAATCACTACCTTCATGTGATGGAGCTCACATGCCTTTTTGTCTGAGATGCTTAACGTCACATGACAAATAGAGACCCTGAGTAATTATCTACCGTCTGTACAAAACTGATAGACATGAATCATACATATAAAGGGACCCTGATTGTTAAAAACTACCGTACTGTACAATACTTTGAGCATGATGATAAACTATGGACTCAAAAATGTTTTTATCTACCGTCTTATACAATACTTAAGCAAGAACATGAAATAGTATAGGACCCTAAAGTTTAACCTCTCCAAGCCTCCGTACAAAAACTAGGGACAAGAATATATAGAAAGTGACCCAGATTTGTTTATCTACCTTCTACAATACTTCGCCATGCATTTAAAAGTATAGGGACCCTGATTGTTTATCTACCGTCCGTACAATCCTTAGACATGAACGAAAAAGAAGCAGGGACCCAGATATGTTTAACTACCTGACCAGAACAAAACTTTGACAAGAATTAATAGGTAGGCTGACCCTGAATGTTAATTCCAAGGCCGTCCGTACAATACTTACGACACTGAATTATATATAGATCGGGACCCTAATTGTTAAAACAACCGTCCTGTACAATACTTTGACATGATCAATTACAAATTAGGAAAAAAAGGTGGACCCTGAAAAATTGTATCTGCCGACTGTACAATACTTTGACATGAAAGAAAGATATGGACCGCTAATTGTATATCAACCGTCTGCACAAAACTTTACATGATCATACAATATGAATGGGACCCTGATTGTTTATCTACCGTCTGTACAATACTTTGACATGAACATACAAAGAAAGTGACCCTGATTGTTTATCTACCGTGTGTAAATACATATGACATGAATGAAAAAGAAAGGGACCCTAATTGAATTATTAATCAAAACCATCAGAACAATACTTAGACAGATCCATAACATAGAAAGTGACCCTGAATGTATATATCTACCGTCTGTACAATACTAGGACATTAATTGAATAGAATAGGGACCCTAATTGTAAACCAACCGTTCTGTACAATACTAAGACATGAATGAAAAAGTATAGTGACCCTTATATATTTATCTACCGTTCTGAACCAATACTTGACATAGATCAATACATAGAAAGGACCCTGAATGATATTCTTAACCGACGTAGTACAAAACTTTGAAAGAAATGATATAGAAAGGGACTCTAATTCGTTAACAACGACTGAACAATACAATTTGACATGAAAGATATATATAGGGACCCTGATAGTTATCCTACTACCGTCACGTACAATACTTTTGACATTAAAGATAAAGATTAGTGACACCTGATAGATTATCAACCGTCTGAACAATACTAAGACATGGATCATACATAGAAATGGACCCTGATTGGTTTTCTCTACCGACCTGTTACAATACTAAGACATTAGAGATATAGATAGGGTACCCTAATAGTTTCATCAACCGTCCTGTACAAGTACCCTTTGACATGTAAAGATAAGATAAGTGACCCAGAATAATAAATCTAATACCATGGTGAGACAATACATTGACAGTGATTCAAACAGTAAAAGGGACCGACTGAAGTATCATCACCATCTGTACAATACATTGACATGAATAGAAAGAAAAGGGCCCCTAATTGTATTATCTACCGACTTACAATACTTTGACAAGAAAGAAATAATAGGACCCTATGATAACATTATCTACCGACCTTTAATCAATACTTATGACATGAACATACAATAGAACGGGGACCCCTGAATGTTGATCAAAGCGATCTGTACTAAACTTTACCTGAATGATAAAGATAGGGACCACTAATTGGTTTAATCTACCGTTCCGTACAATACTTTTGACATGATCGTACATATAAAGTGACCCTGATTGTTTATCTACCGTCTGTACAATACTTTGACATGACAACAAAGAAAGGGAACCCTGATTGTTTATCAACCGTCTGTACAAAACTTTTACAAGAAGTGTATAGATCAGGGACCCTCAAGTTCTCCTCCGATCATATCGGCCGATACGAAGAATATTTGTTGAGACAGTAGCCATCCAAGATTATAGTTAATTACCACGCAGTGAAATCCACATACCACTTCCGATCTCACCAATAGCCATCTCTTTCCACCATTCAGAACAGTACATGTTAGTAAAAAAAATCATATTAATTTTATTGGTTATTGAAAACGAGAGAATGCGATGATCAATTTAATTCATTGAAAATGTCTTACTTTTCAGAGAACGGGGAAATGCTCAATCAAGGGGTCAACCTGCCCTGAAAACCCGTTTGGAAGGGTGGAAGAGCTAAATGAGCATTTCCCCGTCTCTACACATAAGTGTATATCATATACGCAGATATAAAACTTCCACACAGAAAAAATCTGGGCAGATATTATGTATGGCAGACTTTTCTTGTGTTTTACAATACCACATCCTGATGAATCACTTGCTGCTTGGTACAAAATTTTTGTTCCTATTTTTCAATAAGCAAGCTTGGATCGGACTAAACGTGTTAAATATAACTGAAAACACCGTGGTTTAGACAAAAGAAATAGATGCAGAAGATTAAATTCGTGAACAATTTATTACAAACAACAGGGAAAGACAAGAAATTTAGCACCAACAACAAGTCACTGATAAGAAAAGGGCCGCACGAAGATGTATTTTTAAGGTGAATTAATATCAATCAAAAAAAGATTCAAAATCTATTTGGAAAGCTAAAATCAGGCTGTCCCGTGAAAACATCACCGCCATCAAGCTTCTTATACTCCAAAAATTATCAGTATGAATATCAGAAAATATACACGTTGACTACCGTAGGCAGCGAGAACAATAAAGCTCAACAACACACGGTCTAATAATATAAATCCACTGACATGTTTCAGTGAGTACAAAAAAGTATCGTTGGACAAACTCCATTTTTCTCCATACATATGCGTCCAAGAAGAGCACCAGGAGTTAAGTATATTAAAACCATCAGTTTTTCCCGTGTTTGGATGGGCAAGAAGAATAAACAATTGAAGTTTATTCTGCGCCCAAAAATCTTCT
Source organism: Conus ventricosus (assembly GCA_018398815.1). Classification (NCBI taxonomy): domain Eukaryota; kingdom Metazoa; phylum Mollusca; class Gastropoda; order Neogastropoda; family Conidae; genus Conus; species Conus ventricosus. The sequence goes on from CM031606.1 coordinate 98,511,137, forward strand.
GAATGATGTTAACCTATATTTTATAACTTAATAATGAAAAATTTTACTAACCACACGCCTCCAAAGACCTAAAGTGTTGCCAGTACTTAAGTCATGGTGACACATCTGACCCCTCTAATTATAGCCCCATATCAAACCTATCTTGCTACTGACTAAACCTTTCGAAAAACATAATAAAACGCAAGTCTACATCCCATTAAACACAAAGTGAAGAACCCTTATTCACAACACCCAAATCAAATGGATTTAAAGAATACATTCGTGCCATGACCATGCTGACCAAACTATTGAGAAGTGGCATTTAAACAAAAACAATAATTATACTTTTTCTGAGCACTTATTGTTGAATTTGCGAAAAGCTTTGACACCAAGATCACAGTATCCTCTGCTAAAAAAATAACTATGAACGGTTTGAATTATAACATCCTTAAATCTCATAGCATCTTTCTACATAATAGAAGACAAGCAGTCTTTCAAGATTCCCACTTTAATCTCTGTAGCTTCGAACAAAAAAGGAGTTTCCCCAGGGAATACGGTTCTGGGACCTATATTATTTCAATTTAAATAAATGACCTACCACTTGCCATATGATATCCTCTGGTGAAGCTTTTTGGCAGATGACACAACCATTTACAACGAAAATAAAAGCTCTATGCCGTGTATCGCCTCCTTACAAAATGGCTAATCTAAGGCTTGGCTTCCTGGACTGAATAAAATCCTATGGCAATTCATACCTCTTAAATCCAAATTCATGCTAGTTACAAGAAGACAGAAAAGACAGAACAAATAAGAAAAAATAACCGAGAGTTAAAAGTTAGGAAAAAGTATTAGAGGATGAAGTAAGATTTATTTACAAATTACTAGGACTTACATAGACAATAACCTGTCCAGGTCCGAACAACATAATTCTATGCTTAGCCAAAGACTTTCCAAGAAAACCATTCCAGTTCAAAAGAATAAAACACTTTCTTAGAATCAGCATACCTATGGAAGCTATTTTTTACGTGCATACATCCACCAGAAATTGATTATGAATCAACATGTTTGGAATCAGGCCAGATCAAAATTGCTTAAAACCGACTTAACGAGCTTATACAGACGCTCTCTCAAACTAATTCCTTCTTAAATCCACTTCTCTTGTCCCTGTAGATTATAAACAATAAGATATTCTCCCCTTCAGACTAATTCGTTACAACAAAGCAGTTTTCATGTATTAAAAATGTGACAATTTAGCGCCTGCATTAGTATTCTCAACAACAATTTCCCATTTAATAAAGTACGAACAAACGTAACACCGCATTCCTCTTCCAAGAACTAATCTTAGTTATGTCTTCTCACACTTAATTCCGGAAGCAGAATTATGGAATGATATACATGAACACAATAATGCAAATCTATCGTATTGTCCCATTTTAGGGAAGGCATACCACCACGATTAATAGAACAGTGTTAAGTCTAAACATGTTCTGAACATAAATGTACAACAACCACACTTGAAGGGTCCTCTTATGCATTTCATGTGATTTGAATTGATAATGTAAATTTGTAACTGTAAGTGTATTGGTGGGAATAACGATGGTGTTTGGAAGTGTGGAGGATGCGAGCAAATTAATGTATTAGTATACGGAAATGCTTTTTGTGTGTGTGCGCAGCGCGCGCTGTGCGCGCGCTGCGCGGGCGCGCGCGAGAGTGTGTGGAGTGGTGTGTGTGTGAGTGGTGTGTGGTGTGTTATGGAGCGTGCGTGCGTGCTTGCGTGCGAGCGTGTTGTGTGTGTGTGTGATTGTGTGAGTGGTTGGTGAGATGAGTGTGTGATTGCCTGTTTGTGCGAGGTGTGTGAGCTTGTGTGTGGTGTTTGTGTGTGTGTGTGGTGAAGTTTGGGGTGTGTGTTGTGTCATGTGTTTGTGTGTGTAGTGGCGCGTTCACGTGCTCGTATAATGTTTTAGTTTTCACGTGTGAGTATGTGTTGTGTGGTGAGTTTGGTGTGTGGTGTGTGTGTGTGTGTAGTGTGTGATGTGAGTTAGTGTATGTGTGGAGTGTGTGTTGTGTGTATTGATCCCGTGCGCTTGCGCACTGCCATTTTATTTTTTTCCCCCTTGAATGTACAATATATCCTAAAATGTGACCTCGTCCCTTGTTAACTATGTAATATATTATGTTCATCGGGTTACGGGTCCGTAAAAATCATGTTCATGTTTCACTTTTCGTGTACCAATTATACGTTCATTTGGATATTGTTAAGACACAGATTTTGTTCTTGGGCAATGGTGTAAAAAGCAGTAAGCAAATAAACCATTTTACCCTCATTAAAAATAAACGAATACGGTATTTTCTCTCTCTCTCCTCTCTCTCATCTCTCTCTCATCTCTCTCGTCTCGTCACGTCTCTTCTCTCTCTCTCACTCTCTCTCTTCTCCTACCTCATTCATAAACCTCTCACCTCTCTCTCTCACGCTCCTCTCTCTCTCTCTCTCTTCTCACTCTCTCTCCGCCCCCAATCCCCACAGGCTTTTTTAAAAACATTTGGAGGAGATGCTTGTGTTTGAAGAACTAATGTGAGAGGTTTTTTTTAAAATAAAAAAAAAGAAGAAAGTTCAAGCAGAGCTTCCCCCTACCAATCCCTTCATCCCCCCCCCTCGCCCCTTAATCACCTTCGTCCGCCTACATGTCAAATACCAACCAATGCCCACGTGGTCCACATCTCTGCTCGCCTGCATTCTCTAACGGACTCGCCGCTGACTTTCCTTACTTACCCCCACAGAGAAGCGCGTGGAAAAGTAGAGAGCCTTCTGCCTGCGAGTACTGTCCAGTAAATTTCGTTCCGCGACTTCTTCTTTCTTTGAGAACGGACTTAACCTCTCCTGGTGACTCTGGCACCTGTTCCCAAACCAAGCCATCTTCAACCACCTCCGGGTGAAGGTGAAGGTGAGGGCAAGGTAAAGGGTGAAGGTGCAAGGTGAAGGCTGAAACACGATAGTCGTGTAAACCTGCTTTCATACAACATATGATTCTTTCTCTCTCTTGTAAGTTTCCCCTGTAGCTTCCCAATATCTACGCTCACACTGTAATGATGGTAGCACGGCCACCGTCCTGACGGTTCGAGTTAGGCCATCTGCTGGTTAAAACTGACTCTTTCCCCCCTTCTCCTAGGAGTGCATACTCAGTGTTCAAAACACATGACCAGCACCTTACCTTACCAGCCCTTGTTAAACTATCACTCAGTGGTCACTTTCACCCAATGACCACATCGTTTCTTGAATGAGTCTACTCACAATTATTTTGGGCGGCCCGCTCCTACTAGTCAAGCCATATGAATATTCTTCCTTTAATTGTGGCACGGGAAATGATTCATATCACTAACTTCATGTGAGGGCGTCACATGCCTTGTGTGAGGCTACGTCACATGACAAGATAGTGACCCTGATTATTTATCTACCGTCTGTACAATACTTTGACATGATCATACATAGAAAGGACCCTGATTGTTTATCTACCGTCTGTACAATACTTTGACATGAATGATATAGATATGGACTCTAATTGTTTATCTACGTCTGTACAATACTTTAGCATGAATGTATAGATAGGGACCCTGATTGTTTATCTACCGTCCGTACAATACTTTGACATGAATTATATAGATAGGGACCCTGATTGTTTATCTACCGTCCGTACAATACTTCGACATGCATTGTATAGATAGGGACCATGATTGTTTATCTACCGTCCGTACATACTTTGACATGAATGATATAGATAGGGACCCTGATTGTTATCTACCGTCTGTACAATACTTTGACATGAATTAGATAGGTAGTGACCCTGATTGTTTATCTACCGTCCGTACAATACTTCGACATGAATTTTATAGATAGGGACCCTAATTGTTTATCTACCGCTGTACAATACTTTGACATGATCATACATAGAAAGGGACCCTGATTGTGTATCTGCCGTCTGTACAATACTTTGACATGAATGATATAGATAGGGACCCTAATTGTTTATCTACCGTCTGAACAATACTTTGACATGATCATACATAGAAAGGGACCCTGATTGTTTATCTACCGTCTGTACAATACTTTGACATGATCATACATAGAAAGGGACCCTGATTGTTTATCATACCGTGTGTACAATACTTTGACATGAATGATATAGATAGGGACCCTAATTGTTTATCTACCTCTGTACAATACTTTGACATGATCATACATAGAAAGGGACCCTGATTGTTTATCTACCGTCTGTACAATACTTTGACATGAATTGTATAGATAGGACCCTAATTGTTTATCTACCGTCTGTACAATACTTTGACATGAATGATATAGATAGTGACCCTGATTATTTATCTACCGTCTGTACAATACTTTGACATGATCATACATAGAAAGGGACCCTGATTGTTTATCTACCGTCTGTACAATACTTTGACATGAATGATATAGATAGGGACTCTAATTCGTTATCTACCGTCTGTACAATACTTTGACATGAATGATATAGATAGGGACCCTGATTGTTTATCTACCGTCCGTACAATACTTTGACATGAATGATATAGATAGGGACCCTGATTGTTTATCTACCGTCTGTACAATACTTTGACATATCATACATAGAAAGGGACCCTGATTGTTATCTACCGTCTGTACAATACTTTGACATGAATGATATAGATAGGACCCTAATTGTTATCTACCGTCTGTACACATACCCTTTGACATGAAGATATAGATAGTGACCCTGATTATTTATCTACCATCTGTACAATACTTTGACATGATCATACATAGAAAGGGACCCTGATTGTTTATCTACCATCTGTACAATACTTTGACATGAATTGTATAGATAGGACCCTAATTGTTTATCTACGTCTGTACAATACTTTGACATGAATGATATAGATAGTGACCCTGATTATTATCTAC
>CM031606.1:98516172-98529474 GCA_018398815.1 Conus ventricosus
CCTGTCCGGTCCTGTTCTATTTCGTCTTGTTCCTTTGTTTCCACGCTCTAATCCTGTTCTTCTGCCACTCTTACGTATACATTTCCCTTTCTGCAGTACTGGTGTGTTCAGCAACATCAATAGCGACGCAGCATCAACATGTGTGTTGGTCCCTGGTGCTTTTTCTGTTCAGTCTTTGTGTGTAACTCTATCCATCCCACCACCACCACCTTTCTTACTCACTGTCATCTTCCCCCCTTGGTGCTGGAGTCGAGCAGCCGCAATCAATAGTAGGTAGCTGCCGCAGATCCCCTGCAGCGTCCTAACCCTGATAGTCACCATGATGTTCATATAGCAGCCACTACATCCCCTGCAGCGTCCTAACCCTGATAGTCACCATGATGTTCATGCTTTTCCTCCCGACATATGTCAAGTGGACAGTCAGGCGCACGCGTGTGTGTGTATGTACACGCCAACGCGTTTGTGCTTTTTCAAAAGATCAGAGTTGTTGCATAAGTAGTGGGTACAAGAAACTTAAGTGATATAGCATCCTAGATCCTCCAAACAAGTTTGCTGACATTTGGAACGCACAGAGTGCCCTGCTCTGCCAAGAGACAGCAGTAGGAGCTGTATAGTTCCCCAGGTGTCCAGCTCACACACGCATCCCCATCCCACTGAGAGAGAGTAGTGAACCAGCGGGCATCCCCATCCCACTGAGAGAGAGAGTAGTGAACCAGCGGGCATCCCATCTCACTGAGAGAGAGAGAGTAGTGAACCAGCGGGCATCCCCATCCCACTGAGAGAGAGTAGTGAACCAGCGGGCATCCCCATTGTCACGACCGACCCCTGGAGGTCTGCCCTGACAGGATCGGTCTAGGAGGGAGTGAAGGGAGTGACTGACCTCACACGCCCCGCAAGAGACCACACAATAAAGATTACGATACAACACCCCATTTATTCACACCAACATACAGTCATAAATAAGCATTCCAACACACACAACATGCACAATCACAATCAAGCATTCCAACACACACAACATGCACAATTATAAATAAACATTTCACCATACGACGTACACAATCACAATCACAGCATTTCAACACATGTGACATATACACAATTATAAATAAACATTTCCACATCCATCCCTTCCCACACCATGGAGTGCCTCCACACCCCTGCCTCTCCAAAGTCTACTGGGGCACCCTGTCGCACTAGGTGCTCCAAACCGGGTCGGTTCTTGAAAAGAGTCGTTCAAGGCCGACACCCTTGACATGCACAAGCAGACAGTGAAGAGCGCGTCCTGGGGGGGGGGGGGGGGAAACGTGGCGTTGTTACTGGAGGTCCTGGACGGGGATCAGGGCTGGGCCAGTCAAGCCGGCGGGCTTTTCTACCAGTCCGCGGTCCCGACCAGTGCGTGATCCCAACCAGCGCGCGGTACCAACCAGAGCGTGGCCCCAACCAGCGCGTGGCACCAACCAGTCCGCGGTCCCGACCAGAGCGTGGCCCAGCCAGCGCGTGGCACCAACCAGTCTGCGGTCCCAACCAGAGCGTGGCCCCAACCAGAGCGTGGCCCCAACCAGCGCGTGGCACCAACCAGTCCAGGCTCCGGGTGAAGCCCCCGGGAGGGGGGGGGAAAGGTAGCTGGGAGGAGAGAAGAAAGGGAGAGAAGGAGGGTACTGGAACTCCGCCGTCAGTACAATCTGACCCATGCTGTTAAATCCTAACAGCCACTCGCATGATGGGCGAGGGGAGGTCTACTAAATACACCAACAACACCAGCTCAACACAGACCTGAGCATAACACAGTAAACCAATCAAATCAGGGATGTTCGTTAAAGTCTTCTCACACGAAACAGGTAAAAGACTGCATTAAATTAACAGGCTATAAAACAAATATGAATTATCTTCATCCTTCTCTTCTCATCTTAACATATTCCTTCTGTAAGGAAAATAAACCAACACAGCAATCCATCGCTTATAAATAACTGCCACCACATTTGCAAATAATAATTCCAATGGCATAAATGTCCACATTTTTATAGCCACATTTTCAAATACACAAAATCTCCAACCCGCATCCGAACACAAATCATGCGTAAGCACGCTCGCACATAAAACTCGTTTCTTTCATGCACACCCAAACAGACGGTGGGGGCCGAGCTAAAGTCCGATGCGAATGTGACTGGGGCGGACGAGCGAGACCAAGCAAGTACCAACCCTGAATCACCAGGTTCTCTCCAACCCCACCGACTACCGCATCACGAGTGCAAAAACAGGGAAAGACATTAGGAAATAAAATAGGAAGGCCATGATAAAGACTGAATTAACACAGAGAAAAAAGGTCTCAAACAATTATTTCTTTTACAATTTTGCAAACAAAAGAAAAATTGCGCAAAAGAGAAGAATAAGCGCCGCTAACAACAACAAACCAAAACAAACAAACCACGAACAGGATGCTACCAGCTACCCGTGGGTGACCCCAAGAGGCGGGTCACACGACTCACTCCTTCCCTCTGTCCATTCGAGAGGACGAGGCAACAGATGCGAAAAGAGAAGAAGTGGAAGTCCCTCTTCCTACAGCCGACTGTAGGAATTGAAGATACCGACTGTACTTCGACGATACGGTGAAGAACCAAGACCGAGCAGGCCGCTCCCATAGACATCTTCCCTCGAGATGAAGAGCTAACCTCCCACAGCCGATGGCGGCCAACATGCCACGCTACTCACAGAGTGAGCATACTTCAAACTAAATAAATGAAGCACGTGCGTCAGTAAAAAGCAGGCGAGGAGGCCGATATACACAAGTTCGAGAGAAAGGTACAGACCACCCGAGAAACCTGCAGGACGATATAGCACGGGCAGTGGAATTTAGAGATGAGAGAGAGAGAAAACTCGCAAACCGAACGTGACTGAAACTACACCAAGGAGGCAACCGCACCACAAGCCACACTAAGGGACGCCCGTGTCCAACCAACAAACGATACTAAACAAAAGAATAATTCCGCCACCCCCCGGTTGGAGTCCAAACGTCGTAGGCCTCTGACAAACCTCGTGACAAACCCCCTTTTCTTCCTAAAAGCCATCTGTTTTCTTCTCTGAGTACAGTGCTCCTTATGAACCTTTGACGCCTGTAGCAAATTCAGCAACAACAGGGACCGAACCCAACGTTCCTCTGAGATCGACAGAGTACATAAATTCCAATAAAACATTCTACGATTAGAATCATCACACAGGAAATACATAATACTACATTTAACAAACACCTAGGTCTAATCGAACCTGTCCAACCATGAAAGTAACAATTCGAACCATTGGTGATTCACTACGCGATAACATCGACAGAAAGAAAACAGGGTCACAACATAAAACCTTATACAGAGACTCAAAAGGGGATATAAACCAGGTTGAGGGAAGTGTCCCTCTGACAGATTTGTCCAATGTCTGACTACGAGCTCGGCTAAGATAGTCACATCCGTATTACAGGAATCCCTTGATATGACGGAAAGTGAAATCGCATGACTTCTGCAGTTTCCACTGCCTAACTCCTGAGACGACGACTGACCTGGCCCGGATCCGGTCCAGCACTGGGGAGAGATGAAGATCCTCTCCATTACAAACTTCCGGCCGTAATTTCTTCTTGGGAACGCCTGTGCGCGTCCAAATCTGCCGGAGACTTCATCAATAGTAGGGGTAACGATAGTCCTAAGCGGGGCATGCCTCTGGGCACCGAGTCCATAGTCCTACCGCTAACCGAAATGTAAGCGGTGCCCCGCGATTGGATGTGGATTAATGGGTCCCAACGACATTCGACCCCAACCTTGCTGAATGGCTTCCCCAACCCGTTGCACTGACCCTTAAGTGGAACACCTTCAAGCGCCCCATAGGCGTTGTCCGTTGCATACCATCGCAACTGCGCAGTAACTTGTGCTAACCTGTGAGTTATCCCTGGCCAAAAGAAATCCTGTCTAACTCGCACGAAGAGACCGCTTTGAGCCCCAATTGACCTGCCATGGGTGAATCATTGGCCTGCCGAGAACAGATTCTCTCAAAGCTTTGGGGAACACAAGGCCTCTTGGCCACACATACGACCTGCCTGAGTGTAAACCTCAAAGAGGAGCCCCTTGTGGAGCTTGAAAGCTCACCTTGGCGTGTCCTGGCAGACTGAGCGGTGACGATCTACAAAACCAGTTTGTTCGCAGGGCGTGGACATCCAAGTCCCTGGCCTGAAAGAACTGACCATGGTACAGATCGACCCTGGCGCGAAACCTCGTCAAGATCGCTGTAAGTAAACTGGAACCAATTCCCTGATCCTCTTCTTACTTAGGCGCGTGTGGTAACTCCCACACACGACCTGACGGGCAGATCCGTAGACACGGACTGTCTGCGTCCGTCCGCAAAGTGAATAGTATTTTCCTAGATAAGGGAATACAGAGGTCTGCTCCACCGCGATTGGCCCATACTTCGCCACAGAAAGAGGGTGTGGAGATAGAAACGAGAACTGAAGGACGGTGGAGGTAAAAACCAGTCCTCCAACCCGCACACCTCGTAACTGGCACCCCGCCGGGCCTAAGGGAAACAAAATCCTTAAACCACAAAAGTGTTGATGCACCGAATCCCTGATGTGTCGACCAATGATTAACCCACAACAGAAAGAAACACTGGACACAACTCTGTACCACCAGCAGCTGGATGGAACACCCATCTTTAGCGATGTGCGCAGGATCTGGAAAGGACTAGTCCCCATGACTAAACCGGTCGTCTCTAGGGCAATCTTTCCTGATGTGGCCAGGAGACCAAAAGAATACAAAACCGGGTGCTGAAGAGCTCCCCCCGATGAACTGCCTGCCTTGTCACCTCGCTAGACGGTTGTCGGCGCCTTATTGCCACTAAATCCTTTGTGGAGGCTTCCTGTCCGTATCTGGAGCGATGCCCATAAGCTCTCGAGCTTCAGCAAACACCTCAGCGGTATGAATCGCGCCGCCGCGAAAATCCTGAGTGCTGTCTCGCCTAAACGGACCTCACCTCTGGTGAACACAGTGTTGTGAGCTGTATCAATGATAATCAGATACCCCAGCCCAACTTAGCCAACGATAGCCAGTAACCTAGCGTTTTGCGCAGGCCTATCACCAAACTGGCAACGAAGGTCTCGGTCGTTATTTTCTTCTTCACGGACCGAATTTCCTCCTGTACGTCTCTGGGTAAGGTGGAAACGCTTACCAGAGCCAACTGCATGACTGCATAAGACGCGCCTTCATTTAGTAGTGAGCACACACACCCCTTGCAGCACCATATAATCCAGAAAAAAGGTTGCATAGCATTTTGTTCCTCAGACAATTGGTATGAACTAGCAACCTTGTCAAAATTGCTCTAAGAACAAATCAATGTCCTCGACTAGCTCGAACTCTGGAAGCTTAAACTTTGGGCCTCTAACTCTTATCGCTTGCCTGTTCGATCAAACAACCCCCTGATTTACAGATGCGGAGACCGCGAAAGAAGTTGTTCCATCTCCTCCCTAACCGCTACACTCCATCCTTCTAGTTCATTCCCTATCGGAGGGCTTCTCTGTCTGACATCCTCTTCCCTACGCCTATCTCCTGTCTGTCAGCCTCCTCTCTGCGCAGAGCAGCCTTCCTCTCTGTCGCTCAATTCCCTACGCAAGCTTTCCCTGCCTGTCTACTCTTCCCTACGAGGCTTTCCTGCCTGACCAGCCTCCTTCTGTGCTCTCCCTACGCAGAGCTTCCCAGCCTAGAAACCTCTTCCATAAAAACTAGGTGCTTCCTGCCTGGAAGCCCTTCCTCTTACGTCGAGTTTCCTCTTCCCACAAGGGCTTCCTGTCTGACACCTCTTCCCAACGAGAGGGCCACATCCCCTCCCCTACAGCATCGCTCCAGAAACCATCAGACGGAGGATGATGTCCTGGGCGGGGTTCACCACACCCGAGCACGGAGGTTGACCCGTCTGAACCCGTTCCCTTGGACTCGACCTTACATACCATGAGGAAATCTCCCGGGCAAACTCCTTACGAGGGAAGCAAGGAGAAAGAGAGGGCTTCGGTTTCCTGTGACTCAAACAAAAGCCCACAGTATGCTTCACTAGTACACTGACGCTTCCGAGCTCCCAGTCGGGTCTCAGCAGAAATATCCCCTATGAAAGAAGTAGAGGAAAGTACACACTGGCTATCGGCTACACAGACTTTTAACAGCACGGAATAATGTGGAATCACTGTAGTCGAATTGCAGGTACTAATAGTAGGTGACTACATTCTGAGACCTTTCTTCTTCGACGCACAGTCGCAACATAGCCACCAGCACCGTACGGCTCGCCATTACAACAATATCCTACGTTTTCAAATACGGGGGAAAGACGATTCCCTGAAAAACAAATATTTTAGGGAGTGTGGTATAAGTGTGTATTGTGTGTGTGCGTGTGTGCGGACAAGTTACTGGCGTCCCACACTGCAACACCGCTCTTCCACAGCACGAGACCAACAGAGCGGGTGGGGCTCACCAAAAAAAAAAAATAAAAAAAAACCTAAGTCCGTCCGCCTGCCCCCACTCTGGCAACACCGCGCTCTCACATCACGATCAAACATGCGTGGGGCAGGCGCGAAAAACAAACAAACTTGGCAGACGGATCCGGAGAGAGGAGGAAAAAAAAAAAAAAAGACACTAACGGTCCGATACACCTACTGTACTCAATAACCCGGTAAAAAAAGCTGTGCTAACTACAAACATGAATTGCAGCCTGACGGCAACAGAAAGGCAAGAACTTACGGCCTGTACCTGCGTGAGCACCTGCGTAAGTAGGTCTGGTACGCGGTTCGATTCTGCCTATACTCACCTCATTCCCCATCACGGCAGATGTTCCTTCAGGCCTACCAAGACTCCCTACACGCTAGAGACACCCTGCCCAACCACCCACTAACAAACACGACAAACTGACAAACATTATACAAAACAGACAAAACTAAACAGGTACTTTCCGCAAAACGAGAGAGACAGTCAGAGCCCTTCACATCCTGACGAGCCCCGCACAATTTGTCAACGACCGACCCCTGGAGGTCTGCCAGACAGGAACGGTCTATGAGGGAGTGAAGGGAGTGTACTGACACACAACGCCCCGCAAGAGACCACACAATACGATAAACATACAACACCCCATTAATACACACAACCAACATACATTCAAAAATAAGCACTTCCAACACACACACATGCATCAAATCACAATCAAGCATCGCAACCACCAAACATTCACAAATTATAAAAAAACATTTCAGCAACCATACGACGAACAACAATCACAATCACAGCTTTTCAACACCATGTGACAAATACACAATTATGAAATAAACATTTTCAGCATCATCCCTCCCCACTACAAGGAGAGCCTCCACACCCTGCCTCTTCCAAAGTCTACTGGGAGTCACCCTGTCGCACAGGTGTCCAAACCGGGTCGGTTCTTGAAAAAGGTCGTTCAACCGACACCCTTGACACGCACAAGCTGACAGTTGAAAGCGCGTCCTGTGGGGGGGGGGGGGGGGGGTGGGGGGGGGGGGGGGGGGGGGGGGGGGGGGGGGGGGGGGGGGAACGTGTGCTTTGCTTACAGAGTTCCTGGACGGGGTAATCATGGCCGGCCATCAAGCCGGCGTTCTTTTCCTACCATCCGTGGTCCCCGACCAGTGCGGTGATCCCAGACCACAGCGCGCGGTACCAACTCATAGCGAGGCCCCCACCATCGACTTGCACCAACCAGACCCGCTGGCTCCCGACCAGAGCTGTGGCCCCATCCAGCGCTGGCACCAACCATCTGTGCGGTCCCACCCAGCTCGTGGCCCCAACCAGAGCGTGGCCTCCAACCCAGCGCTTGGCCCAACCCCGGTCCAGGCTTACCGGGTGAAGCCCCCCCGGGAGGGGGGGGGGGAAAGGTAGCTGGGAGGAGAGAAGAAAGGGAGAGAAGGAAGGGTACTGAACCCCGCCGTCATACAATCAGACCCATAGCAGTTTAATCCTAACAGCCACACGCATGATGGCGAGGGGAGGTCTACTAAATACACCAACAACACCATCTCAACACAGACCTAGCATAACAACAGAAAACCAAATCAAAACAGGGAAGTTCGTTAAAGTCCTTCTCACCGAAACAGGTACAAGACTGCATTAACTCAACAGCCAATAAAACCAATAATGAATAATCTTCATCCTTCTCTTACTCCTGCTTGAACAATTTCCTTTCCTTAGGAAATAAACCACCACAGCCAACTCACGCTTTATAACTGCCACCAACATTTGCAAATAATAATTCAATGGCAATAATTGTCACATTTTTATATGCCATCATTTCAAAATAACACACTTACTCCACCACCATTCCGAACGACAAATCCAGCGTACGCACGCTCGCAACATAAAAACACGTTCTCTATGCCACACTAACAAACAGACGTGGCCGAAGGCTAAGAGTCCGGTGAATGTGACAGGTGGCGGACGACGAGACTCAAGCAAGTACCAACCCCAGAATCACCAGGTATCTCCTCTCCCATCCCCACCGACTACCGCAATCACGAGATGCATAAACAGGAGAAAGCATTTTTGGATAAAATATAGGATGGCCAGGTTAAAGACTGAATAACCAGAGTAAAGGTCACAACAATATTATCTTACAATTTTGCAAACAAAATACATTGCCTGCAAAGAGAAAATATTCCGGCTAAACAACAACAAACAAAAAAAAACAAACAAACCACGAAACTGATGCTTAACCAGCTACCCGTGGGAGACCCCGAAGAGGGCTGTCAAACGACTCTCTCTGCCTCTGCCCAGTCGAGAGGACAGAGCACAGATGCGGAAAAAGAAGAGTGATGTCCCTCTCCTACAGGCGACTGTAGGAATTGAAGATACCGACTGAACCATCGATACACGTAAGAACCAAGGACCGTAGCAGGCGCTCCCAGGAGGACATCTTCCGCACGAGTTGACAGCAAACCTCCCTCACGATGCGGGCCAACATGCCACGCTACGTACACAGATGAGCATACTTCAAACTAAAAGAAATGAAGCACGGCGACAGGTAATAAAGACAGCGAGCGGGCCGATAGACCTGCAATATTCGAGAGAAAGGTACCAGCCACACCGTGAACCTGCAGAGATGAATACACTGTGCAGTGGAATTAGAAAGGAGAGAGAGAGGAAAGCAAACCGAACGTGAGCTGAAACAACAAACCAAGGAGCAAACCGCACCACAAGCCACACTAAAGGACGGACACGTGACCAACAACATACGAAAAAAAACCAATGAATAATTTCCGCCACCCCCCCCCGGATGGGTCAAATCTCGTAGGCCTCGTGACAAACTCGTGACACCCATCCCACTGATAGAGAGAGCAGTAACCAGCGGGCACCCCATCCAATGAGAGAGAGAGTAGTGAACCAGCGGGCATTCCCCAACATCACAGAGAGAGAGAGCATGAACCAGGGCTTGTAAACAGTTCGCCGGCTGACAAGCAGACGCTCGCTCCACACAAAGACCTTGGTACTTCAGTCTCTGAAAATTCATACAAACATACGAAGGTCAGTTGAACAGCTATTCGTGTAATAGAGTGCGAGGAAGGAAGGGATGGGGGTGGGAGGGTGTGTGTGAGATGTCTGTCTCTGCCTGAGGACATTGTGTTAGGGAAAGAAAGGATTGGGTGTGGAGGGTGTGTGAGATATGTTCTGCTGAGGACTTTTGTGTGATGGGAAGGCATGGGGTGTGGATGGGAGTGTGTGAGATGTCTCTGCTGAGGAACTTTGTGTAGAGGGGGGTGTAGGCCATAGGTGTAGATGGGTTTTGTGGTGAGATGTCTCTAGCTGAGGACTTTGTGTGAGGGGGTAGGCCATGGGGTGTGGAGGTGTGAGTGAGATGTCTCTGCTGAGGAACTTTGTGTGAGGGGGGAGGCATGGGGTGTGGAGGTGTGTTGATTAGTCCTCAGCTGAGACATTGTGGTGAGTGGATGAATGCATGGGAAATGTGAGGGTGGTGTTGAGATGTCTCTGCTGAGTAACTTTTGTATGAGGGAATAAGGATGGTGGTGTGGAGGGTGTGTGTGAGATGTCTCTGCTGATGGACATTGTGTGAGGGGGGGGGATGCATGCGGTGTGGAGGGGTGTGTGAGATGGTCCTCTGCTGAGGACCTATTGTGTGAGGGGTGGGGGGGGGCATGGATGTGGAGGTGATGTGTGAGATTTCTCTGCTGAGGACTTTGTGATGAGGGGGTGGGGGAGGCATGGTGTGTGGAGGGTGTGAGTGAGGATGTCTCCTGTTGTCTCTATGGTCGAGAGGTACTTTGTGTGGGGGGGGGGGGAGGCCATGGTGTGTGGAGGGTTTGTAGATGTCACTGCCGAGGACTTTGTGTGAGGGGGAAGGAATGGGGATGTGGAGGGTGTTGTGAGATGTCTCTGCTGAGGACCTTTGAGTGAGGGAATGAAGGGAAGGGGTGGTGGAGGAGTGTG
Organism: Conus ventricosus; assembly: GCA_018398815.1. Taxonomy (NCBI): domain Eukaryota; kingdom Metazoa; phylum Mollusca; class Gastropoda; order Neogastropoda; family Conidae; genus Conus; species Conus ventricosus. The sequence continues at coordinate 98,526,648 of CM031606.1, forward strand.
TGAGATTCTCCTGCTGGAGGACATTGTGTGATGGTAAGGCATGGGTGTGGGAGGGTGGTGTGGTGAGATGTCTCTGCTGATGACTTTGTGTGAGGGGGGAGGCAATGGGGTGTGGGAGGGTGTGTTGGAAGATGTCTCCTGCTGAGGAACATTGTGTGAGGGGGGGGGGAGGCATGGGAGTGGAGGAGTGTGAGAGATGTCTCTCTGCGGACGTTTGTTTGATGAATGAAGGCTTGGGAATGTGGAGGTGGTGTGTGAAAGTACTCTGCTGAGGACTTTGTGTGATGAATGAAAGGGATTGGGGTGTGGAGGGTGTGTGTGAGATTCTCTGCTGGAGGACTATTGTGTGAGGGGGGGAGGGCATGCGAGTGGAGGGGTTTGTGAGATGTCGCTGCTGAGGACTTTGTGAGGGGGGGGGGGGCATGGATGTGTATGGTGTTGAGAATGTCCCTGCTGAGGACTTTTGTGTGAGGGGGGGGGGAGGGGGGGGGGGGGGGGGGGGTGAGGGGAGGCATGGGGTGTGGAGGGTGTGTGTGAGATGTCTCAGCTGCAGGACTTTGGTGTGTGTAGGGGGTGGGGGTGAGGCAGGGGGGTGTGGAGGTGTGTGTGAGATGTCCTCTGCCGAGGACTTTGATGTGTAGGGAAGGAAAGGAATGTGGAGGGAGTGTGTGAGATGTCTCTGCCGAGGACTTTGTGTGAGGAATGAAGGGATGGTGTTGATGAATGTGTGGAGATGTCTCTGCTGAGGACTTAGTGTGATGGTAAGGGCAAGGGGTGTGGAGGTGTGTGTGATATGTACCCTTCTGAGGACTTTGTGGTGAGGGGGGAGCAATGGGGGTGTGAGGGTGTGTGTGAGATGACCTCTTTGCTGATGACTTTGAGTGATGGGGGGATGCAGGGTGTGGAGGGAGTGTGTGGAGAATGTTCTCTGCTGAGGCAACTTAGTGTGAGGGGGGGGGGGAGAGCCTGGGTGTGGAGGGTTTTTGTTGAGATGTCTCAGCTGAGGACTTGTGTGAGGGGTGAGGCATGGGATGTGAGGGTGTGGTGTGAGAATGTCCTCTGCTGAGGACTTTGTGTAGGGAATGAAGGATGTGGGTGTGGAGGTGTGGTGAGATTTGTGCACTGCTGAAGACATTGTGTGAGGGTGGTGGGATGCATGCGGTGTGGAGGGGTTGTGTGAGATTCTCTGCTGAGGATCCTTTGTGTGAGGGGGTGAGGCATGGGATTGTGGCGGGTGTGTGTGGATGTCTCTGCTGAGACTTTGTGAGAGGGAAAGTGGGGAGGCAAATGGTGGAGGAGGGTGTGTGTGAGAAGTCACTGCTGAGGACTTAGTGTGTGTGGTGGGTGGGTGGGAGGCATGGGGTGTGGAGGGTGTGTGGAGATGTCGCTGCCTAGGACCTTTTGAGATAGGGGAAGAATGGGATGTGGAGGGTGTGTGTGGAAATGTCCTCGCCGAGGACTTAGTGTGGAGGGACTTAAGGGATGGGGGTGTGAGGAAGGTGTGTGTGAGTGTACTCTGTTGGGACTTTGGGTGAGGGAATGAGGGATGGGGGTGTGGAGGGTGTGTGTGAGAAGTCTCTGCTGAGGACTTTGTCTGAGGAATGAAGGGAGGGGGTGTGTAGGAGGGTGTGAGATGTCTCTGCTGAGGACCTATGTGTGAGGGGGGGGGGAGGCATGGGGTGAGAGGGTGGTGTGTGAGAAGTCACTGCTGAGGACTTTGTGTGAGGGGGGGAGGCAATGGGTGTGGAGGGTGTGTGAGAGATTGTCTCTGCTTGAGGGAAGAAAAAACTATGTGTGAGGGGATGAAAGCATGGAGTGAGGGTGTGTGTGAGATGACCTCTCTGTCTGAGGACTTTGTTTGAGGGAAGAAGGGATGGGGGTTGGAGGTGTTTGAGATTCGCTGCCGAGGACTTTTAGTGTGAGGGGAAAGGGATGGGGGTGTGGAGGGTGTGTGTGAGATGTCTCTGGCCGAGGACTTTGTAAGGGGGAAGGGAATGGGCTTTTGGAGGTGTGTGTGAGATCTCTGCGAGGACTTTGGGCGACGGAATTATGGGATGGGGGTGTTGAGGGTGTGTGTTAGAAGTCCAGCTGCTGAGGACTTTGTGTGAGGGGATGAGAAGGCATGGGGTGGTGGAAGGGTGTGGGGTGTGAATGTCTCTGCTTGAGGACATTTGTGTGAGGGGATGAAGGCATGGTGTGGAGGGTGGTGTGAGAGTCTCTGCGAGGACTTGTGTGAGGGTCGGGGGGGTGGGGGGATCCATGGGTGTGGAAGGGTGTGTGTAAGAAGTCCTGCTGAGGAACTTTGTGTGAGGGGAAGAAAGGGATGTGGAGGGTGTGTGTGAGATGTCACTGCTGATGACTTTGTGTGAGGGAAGGGATGGGATAGTGGAGGGTGTGTGTGAGATGTCTCTGCGCTGAGGACAATTGTGTGAGGGTAAGAAGGGAATTAGGGGGTGTGGAGGTGTGTGTGAAGATGTCTCTAGCTGAGGACTTTGTTGTGAGGTTGAGGCATGGGGTGTGGGGGGTTGGTGTGAGATTTCTCTGCTGAGGACTTTGAGTGATGGGGAGCCTGGGTGTGGAGTGGCGTGTGGTGAGATGTCTCTTGCTGAGGACTTTGTGTGAGGGAGAGTGGGTATGATAACTGGCCGAATGTACCAGGACAAAATGATATCTTCATTTATTTGTCTTGGATTTATTATAAAAGGAAACTTAAAATAAAAAAAGTACATCTAACTAGAAAAACAAAGCAGGGAAACAAAAACAATTAATACAAGAAAATTATCCTCCCACTCAAATTTTACTAAGAGTAGCAAAGAACTACATACAT